>VWYK01080680.1:540-17675 GCA_013399775.1 Semnornis frantzii | reverse complement strand
TGGTCTGCTTGAGCCATTGCAGCCTGAAGGAAACAAGTATCTTTCTTGAAAACTTAATGATGGATCTCAGATAATCAGTAACCTAGGGCGTAGTCCTGAGGATGCTGAAAATGCAGTCAGAAAAGCTTTTCTTTCTTAAACGATAAAAACTTGAAATGAATCGCAACCTCTAGTCATTAGCATTCAAAGCCCTGTCCAGTCTTGAAAATGTCATTTTGCTCTGCTCTCCTCAGCAATGTATTCATTAAATTGTAGGTATTTGGTACAGAAGTTAGAACCTGAAGATGTCACGTGTATNACAGAAGTTTGAACCTGAAGATGTCACGTGTATTTTGACTCAGCTACCTGGAAAAATCTGGCTTTGACAGTTTCCAGACTGAACTCGTGAAATATTCCTGAGGGAAGGAGATTTCTTTCCAGAACTTTCCTCCCTTATATAGAGACAGATGGTCACACCAGTCATTTGGGCAAAAATAAAAATTACAAACAGGAAATTGCCACATTGCCAGATTAGCTGCAGAATATGCACTTACACACTGCTCACTCATGAGGATTTAGTGCCAGGGTTCGTCGCTAGGGATAAAAAACTGTATCATTTTTTCCTTTCCTGTTGGTGTTAGATCATAAAATAAATCCTGCTTGTTTTACTTTCTGAAGTAGTCCCAAAGGATTTTGGTGGGATTAATTGCATATAAAAAGCAAGCAGGATTTGGCATTCTGTGTACTCTGAAAATGAAACAGAGGTAAACGTTATCCAGAGCTTTAATTTACTGATACTACTTCAGCTTTTTAGCTTGTTTTGTGATCTGAATCCCCTCTGCTTATTACTTGCTCACAGATGCTCAGGTAACTGCAGAAAAACCACTCAAAGTTCTGTAAGTGGAAAGGAAGAAAGTTGTGTGTGTAGAGCTTCAATCCAGCAAAGACTTGAAATAACTACTCAAGTACTTCTTCCTCCCTAAAGTTAGGCACATATTTAGGTGCTTTTCTTACTTTGGGAGTTAACAAAGAATGCTAATCTTTTTTTTTCCATCAGATGTGCATTTATTATTTTTTACTGTAGCTCTTCCTCTGTAATATTTTAAAGGTTTTGTAGGAGCGAGGATGCAAAATATCTTTATGATACATTGGGGATGTTTTGTTTTAAGGATTTAGAGTGTGCAGAACAAATTTTAATTCTGCAAGTAGTGTGAGTAGATGTAGGAATGAAAAGCTTTAAAGCTCAAGACAGTTATAGCATCACTATCCTAGGTTTTATGCAATGGGTTAGTGGAAGATGGTCTGTCAAAACAGACGTAGAAAAAACTTTTTTTTTCTTTTTCACCTACCTCAGTTTTTGGCATTTTTCCAGGTTGCCACTTTGTAATTAAGGACTGATGTTTGAATGCTGTGTGGAATCTGTTTCCATTACTTGTTCTCCTGCACCTCAGTTGCATTTATAGTGCTTTAGAAGGATCCTCTGAGGAAAACTGGCTTTCCTGGCAAGGGAATGTGAGAAATCTGAGCGTGCAATGTCTGTCCTAGGAACACAGAGTGCAAGTGGGGAGGGAGATTAGGGAATTCAGAATGTAATTTATCCAAATCCTTCAGAGTGCATGGCACTGAAGTGAGAACTAGAGTGGCCTGGTTAATCCCAGAACCTCACAGGCACTTTTAGTTCTCAGAAACTACTTTCAGAATCCTGAAGATCAGTAGTAATCTCTGGTGGAGTCAGTGGGCAAGCCAGGGAGAGGGGAGGAAGCACTGGTTTGATTCCTTGAGTACTCGAGTTGTTAGGGTTTCTGTGCAGTGGGAGTTATTTCCTGCTGTTATATTCCTATCTGTAAAATTGAAGCTAAATATTTTGCAAGAGTAACATTGGTCTGTCTTGGATGTGTTGTGGCTTGGTTGTGTTGGGCTAGAAAGAAGCAAACTGGGTCTGAGGACACCCCTTATTCAAAGGAGACTGACACTGAAGCTAGAGAAACAACTTTGAATAAGGAAGTTTCTCTTGTACTTTCTTACTGTCCTGCACTGCTTGCTTCAGCCACCACCACCTTTACAGCTACTCACTGCAGCACTCCGCATACCTGTTCTGTCTCCTCATGTCTGATCCTTTCTTAGTCCATAGGCACTGTTGTGATAAACATGTCTGGGTAGTAATAATGCATAATCAGTACTCCAGCTGCATTTCAGAAGCTCCATATAAGAAGTGTTTAGGCGAAACCCAAGTTTATGATTCTTGACCTTGAATTTTTTGTTCCAAGGAAAAACGTTAACTTCCTGAATGAACTAAAATGACTTAAAATGACATGATGTGGCTTTTCCTTGGGGCAAGGACCCAGTGCTCTACTTTGTATCTCTACATTTGGCTCTTAGTTATCTCACTTATCAGAAACCCAGAAGTCTTTATGGAGGCATAGGTAGTAAATCCTATATGGTAGCTTTCTTATTGTTGTTGCATGATCTGAGGGATTTAGCGCCGCTCTCAGATTGTGACAGACAGCAGCAGAAACCGTTAGACCCCAAGAGCTAGATGTGACAATTGATGTGGTGCTCTTTGCCTCTAATTCCAGACAGAGGAGAGATTTGATACATGCTTTAAGTTCTGAAATATGTAATGCATTTTCAGTGTTTTTATGGCAATCTTTCACATAGTGTTTAAGTACTTGTCCATTATGCAGTATACTGGTTGTTTATTAAAAATTTCAACAACCAGGGGGATAATTGCATGTAGGCTGCTAAGAAGGAAGTACAGTGTGAGATGCTGGTATTTAAAGCACTTTTGATTAAAAGTTTACAAACTCACAAACGATTCTTAATGTTGTTTTTCACATCCATTTTTGAACCACTTCTTCTGAGTTATCCCGATTTGATCTCTGATGTTCCCTAGTCTTTTCCTTTCAGCCTGTCTTCTCTGAATATTGATAGTGATAAATGGAAGCAGAAGATCCAATTACTTAATCTTTTTACACATGCTTTCACTTTTAGCAAAGCAGAAAGGTGCAAAATCAGAGCATGTTTAAAACAGTTTCAGTCCTCATTTTCAGTTGTGGTACATTGCCTCTGTAAGAAACGACTGACATGACATGAATGAAATCTATCTACTACATTGTTTAATTCTCAGTGCTAGATGTTTAGCATGGAGAGCCCTTTTACCCACTGAACTGCTTTTCAGCATCATTAGTAGAGAAATGGGAAACATATAAAGAGATTTTACAGGTACTGCTATATACCAGAGATGCAAGGTTGTTATCTTTATCCTTCAACAAATTACTCCCACTCTCTTCTGTATGAGAGATGCACTTATTTTTTAATCTGTGTCATATTGATCCCACACTAACCATGCTTTTCATTTTGTTTGTTACCAAATCTACACCACTCTGATCTTGTGGTATTACATTTGAACTGCATGATTGTCTTGCCATCTGTTAAAGCCCTATGTCTGCAGAACGCTGTTGTGAGGGGGCTGCCAATTGCTAGCCAAGTCAAGAGAAGGTAACAGATTTTTAATTATGCAGACAGGATGGGAGTGGTGGGAGACTGAACAGTGAGTGGTGATTGCTCAGACAGTGGTTGTCTCCCAAACAACCTGTTAGCAGCATGCAGCCTACCAGAAGTGGCTAATGCTGTGCATGTGTAACAGCTCCTTCCTGTGTGTGTGTGTGTGTGTGTGCTGTGATTGATGGGTGTCCAGCTGTGTGGTAAAAGTGGGCACAGAATTAATTTAGTCACAGGTTTGGTACTGAAAGAAGCTGAAAGCTCCCTGTAGTCTGCATTCTGACCCAGTGTGTGCTGAACCTACATCTTCTTGCTTTGATAGATGAGAAAGCCCCTGTAAATAATTGCTTCCTCTATTTCCTATTGATTAGTATTCAGAAAAGGCCACTTTGGAGCTGAAAATGGAGAGATTAGGTGTTGGATGTATACAATCTTTAGACCATTTTGCACCAACAAGTTGCTGGATACTCCAAAAGCCAGTCTTCATGTGCAGATACCCATTTCAGTGAAAAAGATGGGAGAGAAGAGGCCTTAGAAGCTCCAAACAGGTCTGCTATTTGACTGGGACAGAGTCCCCCAAGCTTTGACAGGAACTTGTTCTGTTTTTTTTCTCTTTTCTCTGTACAAAGGATTAAGAACATCTATGGCAGCACTAAACTGAAGATCAAAGAGTAGAACCTGTTTGCAGGGGTCGTGACTACATAATTAAAGACTAGTCTGGGGGTGGAGTATTGAGGATTTATTGTTCCCTTAGAATTACTGTGTGTGAATTTGGTGTAGAATGAATTAATTTAGGGATTAAGGAGGAGGGAATGCCATCTTTAGACAACAAGGCTGCCTGCAAGGTGTCATACTGGATCCTCTAAGAGTATTGCTAATGCTGCTTGTTTTTAGGCCCTTGGGACTGGGACAAGACTGGGGAGCCTTAAATTACAGGAAAGTGATACATGCTCACTGCTGTATACTGGGGTTGGAAAAGAGAGATTGCTCCCCATCTGGCTTCTGAAGCATGACTATTACTCATCTGGGACTGACATTTCAGCAAGAGATTAGATTTATAGGCTGGAGCCTTTCACAAGTCTTAAACTATCCTGGCTAGTGTTTTCCATTTCAGCCTTTGCTGTCCTCACTGAAGTGTTTTTAATCAGGGATTTCTTTTCCCAGAGAACTTGCACTTGTACTCTGACACCATAGAACACATTTTAAAAACATCAGAGAAGTCTGCTTTTTGTGTTTCCTTTTTATCTCAATTCTACCTTTCTGCCATTTCTGGTACTGAATGAAACTGTAAATGATCTTTCTTTGCTGCCTGGGCTGTGGGATGGCTGCAGGTGCTCTCTGCATACTTGGTGAGTGATGCCTGCCCTGGTCTTCCTCTATCCAGGAGGGAGATACCTGATTTCTCACACACTGAGACAGCTGCTGGAGATGGGGGGATAGGCCTCAGTCCCAAAACACAGTCACTTGCCTGGATTTGTCAGTGTGAGCTGTAAAGGGGTTGTGTGCTGCCCACGTGTTGGCTTCTGTGCTGTGAGGCTTCTTGCTCAGTGGTAGTTCAATGTGCAGTACTCTGTCTTGGAGGTGTTTACCATGAATGGTGTTGATTTGTTGACTCAGTCTAATGACTGGTTAAAATAAGGGCAAGAAGAAGATATTCTATTGACTGGATTTCTCCTCCACCCTGCCCTTCATTAGACTATACTAATTTGTGTTATTACTTCAGAGGTTTTTTTCTTCTGTGATGTAAATATAGTTAATTAAACAAAAAACTTGTGGAAATTTGATTTTACTGAGTCATCAGATTTCTAGTCTTGCTCGAGAGCCCCATTGTCAGAGCCAGGCTTAATGTGCTTTGACTTCCCAGGTTATTACTGAAATGTCTATTTGGCAGTTGAGCACTTTTTTGTAGTGTTACTGAGATAGGAATTTGTGAAAGCACCATTTGTGGCTGACCAAGGATAGCTTGCTGAAGAAATTGAAATAAAATTGGGGTAGCTGATTGTTTTGGGGCTTCTTTTGGTTGTCTATGCAAGGCAGATATATTTTCAGCACTGGAAAGGCATTGCAAATGCAAGCTTCTGAGTCAGCAGAGAGCCATCCAGGATTGGAATTAGAATGAACAGTACAAATCGTTTTGACAAAAACAAATGAATCTATAAATACACCCATTTAACTAATAAACCTTTTCATAAGTATTTATACCACATCCTGGTGTGATGCTAGCAAACACCTTTGTTGTTGAATTAAATAGAGGAGAATTTGTATAGCTGCTAGTGATGCACAGGATAAACAGTTTAGGTTAAACGAACATGGAGAAGGAGAATTTAAGGGTGTCCTGAAATAATTCTGATGAATTTTGACTTGTAGCCAAAATAAGCAATACTTCCGGAAGTGAGGAAGTGTAAATATGCCAGGTATCCTTGACTGTCTTGTCTGTACTTTCACCTGTGTTGCTAATGTGAAGAAGTTTCAAATGAGCTGTGGTCATCAGATTTGACTCTTTTGTAGTGTGACCTGTACATCATGATACTAAGACATTTATGTCTTCATAACTCCTTAGAACCTTCTCACTGGGCTTTGGTGGAAAATACATTAAATTTATCTCTTGAGCTCTGCAGGTCAGCACTGAAGGAAGGCTGTGTGTAAAGCAGAAAATGGTTCTTGTTAGTATTTGCTGACTAAAATCTATAATGAACATTGTTATGTTCCCTTGTATAGGAAAGGCCAGGTGATTTATTTTTCTTTTTTTTTCTGTGTGAAGAATATCAATTCCTTTCCTAGATATATCCAGTATTAATTTTACTGGCACAGCATACTCATCCAATGAACATATTAATGATATGCTTTTATATATCACTAAAACCTGCCTATTTTTGGAAGTATGTTCCCTACAGCACGTCTCTAATTCTTGCTTCTGTAATCTTGAGCTTTAAGAGTACGTGGAGAATTACAGCTTTCAGCTCATGTTAACACATTGTTAAATCACACCCAGCAGTGATCTGAACAGTGTTGTTTTCACTGGGAGATGTCTCTCTTCACCAGGTATGTATATGTAGAGCTATTGGGCTGGTCTCCTAGCACATCACAGCACAGGGGCCAGCCCTGTCAGGGTGCCATGGAATGTGTTTACCTGCTTTCCTGCCATGGTGCCTCGTGAGTCTGCTCAGTATCAAGCTCTTCAGAGTTGCCTTCAGGTACTAAAATGCTGAAGTGCAAAGTTTACTAAAGGGAAAGGCAAACAAAGCAAGTGTGGTAGAAAGGGCATTGATGGATGGTGCTGGTGGACAGGGAGAAATGATACTTTTCTTTCAGCTGACACAGCAGGGACAACTTGGATGGAAGTCATGGACACAAAGTAATGAGGTAATTTATTTTTTGTTTGGGATCCTCTACATCCCTAAGACAGTGACAGAAAGAAGATCAGGAAATCTTTTACAATTAAGAGGAGCTTGTAGGAGAAGAAAAATACAGTCTGTATAGAATTTTAATAAGTCAAGTGGAATAACAACCTTTAAGAGATAAGCTTAAGATGTGAACACNTTAATTTGTTGAGCAGCCAAAAGCTAAATGGGAGCAAATCCAAGGGAATAAACCTCCTGGAATAAATAAGGTAGAGGTTATAAAACATCAACATTCTAAGTGACTGCAAAAATATCCTAAGTATTGAATCATTTGACAGTTTAATAAAGGAGGTCTAAAAAACAATTTCTGAACATATGCTCTTTCACTGTTTACAACCTGAATTTTAAAGGTGAAATATTTAATACACAGTTGTAGAGATAATGGCAATGCTTGTCCTCATTAAGGTCCTTGTTTGGAAAAATGAGAGCGGATAATAAGTGTAAGTAGGTATCTAGACAGCAGGGTCAGTAATAAGAGTAACAATAGCCATCTGGTAATGACTGCGAGCTATACTTACAGAAGAAGAAATAAAACAGAGAAGCAATGGCTTCTAATTACACAGCTGAAAAAAAGGCCCTGGCTGGTTGTTTACAATATACTGCTGAAAATATATTGCAGCTAAGGCACGAGAAGAGAAAACCAGTCCTCTGATAAATGGGAACTGGGAATGTGCAATAAAGAAATACTACTCCTATTGATATTTTGTCTCTCGTGATGCCTGATTTCATATGCTCTGTAAAGCCTTCCACTGACCCTGGGAATTCTGCCCACAGGAGGAGAGATCTCACCTGCCAAGGAGGCAGGTAGATAGAGAAAAAAGCAATTTCTCCTCCTGTCTTAAGAAAACATATCGGTGTAACTTAATCGTAAATATGGAAAATGTGAGTGAGTAATGTTGGGGAGCTTGATCCTATTGACCAAAACTACCTAGTATTACCCTCTCATGGCTGTATTGGTGGGTGATTTCCTGCCTAAAGGTGAGGCTTAATGAAGGTCCTGTAGTTTTAACATGGGTGCAGCTGCAGATCAGGCCTAAAAACTCTTGATGCCATGTATCTGAGGTTTGAGAAGAGAAAAATGATACTTTTAGTTGTTAGCATTACAGCTCTAAGGACCAGGAAATAGACCATACAATTAATATTCAGGAAAAGTACTGACTTGTGGCAAGTTGTCAATTAGAAGCATATCAGCTAAAATCAGATGTGGGGAAAACCTTGATAAAAATAATAGGAGGAGGTTTATCAAAGAAAAATGCAATTTCATTAGAATGACATTCTGGTTGACTGGTGGTTTTGATTAGAAAGATAGTGTGATTGCTGGTGGACCTTCTCTAGGACAGAGCAATCCTTCTCATTTATCTTACCTTAGAAAAAGATGCCAATAATCTTGTTGAAGGAAGAGTAAAATTAAATGTACAACCAGAAGAATATAATGGGAAAAGAATGAACCTTCTTATGGAAAGTGATGGAAGCCGGATTTCTGTGGGCAGTTTGTGCAGACTTGTATTATTCTCAAGTATAGCTGAAATGCAGTTTTAAACTGAGTTTGATGGCAGAGCAGAACTTAACATTGTGGTATATTTAGGGAGATGTTTGCAGCTTTTGTGCAGTGATGCAGCTCTGTTAAAAATATACATATACTTCATCACATGCTCTTGTTTTGCCTTTCCTCTGCTTAAAGTTAAGATATTTAGTGATTTGTAAATCTCTTAGAGCTCTTATTAGGCTCTCTCAGGAGAGAGCCTCTTGTCTCTACTGAACTTGTTTCTGACAGAGTCAGGCAGGTAAGATTTCCAGTGAGACACCTGCTTCTAACTTCACAAATCAGTTCCTGGATATCACCCAGAGGTTTCTCAATATAGACCTGCACAGGCAGTCCAACATGCCCAATAGACCTATACCATTCCACATTTCTCATGTAGACTTCTGTAAGATGAATGTTCCCAATGTTTCTCTGCTTTTCAGGTTCTTAGCAGATATTACAGCAAGTGTCTGTCATTGATTAGTGTGCCTTTCATAAGCCTTTTGATGGATCACATGCCTGATGTTCTTTGTACCTCTTTGGTGGTGTCACTCACATGAGTTAACTGGTGTAAACTGGATTTGAAACAACAGAAAGTACGCATTCCATTATTTCTAGATTTGTAATGATTTTGTTGTAGTTCCCCAGCTGTGAAGTGTATTTTACAGAATGCTTTATGTCTTTTTGTTGGGCCGTATTTATACAGTATTAGCAGATAGTGATTCGGAGGAAAATAGTTTAGTTCTTTTCATGAATGAAAATAGCAGGGTCTGTTGTGAAAGTGACTTTACGTTTTTCCTATGTTATGTGCCACATTGACAACAATTCTCTAATTGTACCATGTTCTTGTATCTTAGTACAACTCACTGTTTCACCTCAATGTCTGTTATCTAGACTGACAGTAGCAAATTTTTCACAACAACAAAAGAGCCAGGGGTCTTATCTGACAAAACCTCCCAAATGTGTGCACTGCTTTTGTAGAGCATGCGGCTTCTCTCTGTAGGGTGAAAAAAGCCTAAGAATGAATGTGTTACTATATAAATAAGCCTCAGGAGCAAACTGCAGGGAAAGAGTTTTGTAGGATTGGCCCAAGTAATGGACATAACCTGGCATTGAATAAATTTGGATTGGAAGTGAAGTTCCCAAGAGTCAGAGGAATAAAACTTTTGGACAATGTATCTATAGCAGAAGCAAGAGGAGAGCTCAAGTGCAACTCTATTAGTTTGAGAAAGGTTTATCTGAGATTGCTATGTTAGCATATGTTGAAGTTCATATCAGGAAGGACCTTAGTCCTGTGTACTTCACTTGTAAACTACTGAGGGTCATTTTTGTGAGATCAGATTGGATAAATGTGATACTAGAGAGTGAAGGAGTAGCAAGTAACCATGAAACCATGAAACCATTTTTACTGCTATTGTAAGGATTTTTACTTTGTAGAAAAAAATCAGGGAGAATAGTTAAGTGCCTTCTTAAAGGTCAACTTCAAAATTAGACTATTGTGCTGGTTTGAGCTAATTGGAATATTTTAATAGAGAAAATTATACTATAGGCTGTGAAGGAAAACAATGGTGATGTCTACTTCACTCGTAGACTTGCTGAGATGTTTACAAAAAGATAAGAGTGTCTCGAGCGGGCAGTCTGGGTCATGGGGGCGCAACGTCTTGGGCTAGCAGCTCTGGCTTCTCCTCTCTGCCGAATAACTTCACTAACCACTTTTCTTCTAATCCTCCCCAGCAGATCCTCCTTGCATGTAAGGCAAACCTTGGGGTAAGGTGTGGGGGTGGGGAGAAGGCGGAAGGGTGGTTGGGAGCCCCTCCTGGGGTCTCTGATTTCTGGGAGGGGAGTTGTGTTTCTGTATTACCTTAAACTTGTATATTTCTGTAAATATTCCTGTATATAGTGTATATATCTGCTTGTACATTGTGCTAAACTGTAAATATAGCTTCATCTCTTAACTTCCAGCCAGCTGAGGTCTAGTCTGGGTCATTTTACAAGTGTGGGGGGGTGGGGAACTCCCAAACTGTCACAACTATCAATAAAAATCTAGAAATACTCCTGAAATTTCTGTTCCGAATTTATGATAGTGAGTTGCTCAAATGATCTGAATTACCTGATGATTTTGCAGGACGTGTGGTTTATTGCTTGATTGCTGTGAACCAAGACTGACTAAAGTTTTTTCCAACCAAGAGGTGCCTGTTCTTCTGTGATCCCTGGGGATGTGTCACTGTTATGACCATTTCTAATAAAGAGACAACATTAGAACTCTGTTGCCAGAGCAGGTGAAATTGCAGGGGCAAGGAGACAAGACATTTTGCTGTGATTGCTTTTATAGCAGTCTGCTGGTGATATTCTTGGAATTAGTGATAGAAAAACAGATACCCTGTAAGCTGTCTATGGGAACGTCTTTAATTTTGTCATGACCAAACAATAGAATCGAGCACGTAAGGTTACTGTAGACCATTGCCATGGTACTAACATCTAACTCTTCTTACTTGTGTTACTCCTGCTTTTACTTATTCAATGCAGTCTCTATCAATCTTGATTTTAATTCTCACACTTGCTTCCTTGTCAAATCAAGAGATTATTTCTTGCTGATATTTATTCGATGCTTGATATGTACCAGAGATCCAGCTACTCACCTTCAATTCAAGCTTCCTTTAATTTCTGATAACTTTTAATACCTTGTGAAAATGACCACATAAGAAACTGCTAAAGTGACAGGAATAAAGCAAAACTAAAATCATCTTCTACTGAAAGGTGAACAAAACATGTAAGAGTCCCATCAGCTTGCGACTGTTGTCATCACAGAAGGTTACTTTATGATACAAGACTTAGGCTCTTAAAGATTCAAGGACTGCTGTTTTGTGAAATACAGACTTCGAAGTTGTTATTGTTGTATGGAAACCATTAGCAATAAATATGTGTCTATTCCTTCTTGTTAGGATCAGAAATGTGCAAAGGCAATTACTTGACTGATTTAAAAAAAATAAAAATTCAAGGGTAGGGTAATGTACAATTTTAATTAACGCTTTTTTCACCGACTGGTGAATTGCCTACTTTTTAATCTGTTCAAAAATGTTGAAGATTGTGGCATGTAAAATGAAATGAAAAAAAATTTAAATTTGATGTAAAGTCTCCATGTAGACCTAGGTATTTTCATCTGAGAAGTATTCAAATATGGTTTGGCTACTTTTTTTCCTCTTTGGTGTTGCAACAGAGTTTTGCCCATGATAACACCTTAGAGTGATTTGTTTAAATTGTAAATGAAGTTATGATTAAATCAGGAAACTATGTTAGTTGGTACACATTACACCAAAAATCATGGGTTTATGAAACAACTCTTCACAAGCAGAGTATGAATTGTGTTCAACTACTTGGGGAGCAAAGGCTAGTGGCCCTTCTGTGGGCTAGTCATCTTAGCATTAGATACAGATTTGCCTTTGCTTAACAACCTGGGCTTAATTTGTAAATAAGCTGCAGAATGAAATAGGATTTTTTTTTTTTTAAAGATTAAATGAAGTTTTGTATGTGAGAAAATATTGTGAGTTTCTGAAAAAAAGACATTCAAATAAGCTTCTCACAAGTCACTGTATTGACCTTCAGGCCACAGCAATGCAAATATAAACCATTCATGATCCTCTAAAACATCTGATCACAGAGTTCGTGTGAAATAGCTACACTTGATAAAATAATTGTAGTAAATTATTACCCTAAATATGGCCTTTAAATACCTACTGATTATAAATTTGCTTTGATTTGTTTAATTTAGTTGAAGCTCCTTTGTTCACTCTCATTTTCACTTTAGTATCAGCATATACCTGACTTCTAAAATCAAATTGCATCTGAATTAAACTCAGCTCTTTTTAACTTTCTATGCTGAAATAATTAACTTAGATTAAAAATAGTTGCACTTACTTTAGAACGGTGTGTCTAGTTTTGCAGACAAACCACTAGCCTGAATAATCAGTTATATTTAGGCTTGGAGATGTTTACTGCAAAATATTGCTTTGTGCCAGGGCAAAGCAGATTTTCATCAGTATCTAGAGGGCACTTGGATTTGCTCTCCTGTCAGTGGATGCCATCAGCATCTGACTGCAAAGTCAAACTTCAAAATCTAGTGTTTAGGAAGCATAAACATAGGCTCCGAGGAAGAGTCCACTGGTTTTGGATGGCAATCGCAGCAGTTGCTTAATGCTGGTGTTTGTGGGATTCCTGTATTTCAAGTACTGAGTGCCTGGAGATATTCAGCTCTTGGCTCCTTGAGGCTCCGCAGCCTTATGAATAATTGTGGCCTACGAGAGTCCAGAATGACAGGACAGGGTTCTGAGAGTGTTATCTAATTTCTGTCTCCTTATAGCTGTAACTGTCTTTTTTTAAATCTTGCTCTGTGGAGTTACTGTGATTTGCCTTTTGTATTTGCATGTCAGCTGCTCTCTGACTGCATGTTGCATTCTGACACAGAGAAGAAACGGTAACTCAATTTACCAAAAACATGATTTCAGATATCATCATTTTATAGTTGTCCTTTATCCACATCCAGATTCAGGAGGCACATGTGAAACAGCAAATCTCCATATAGGCAAAAAAACGTCCAGAGTTACAGACTCCAGCTTAGATTTTCCTTCACTTTGGAGAGTGTAAACATGAGCCAGCAGTGTGCGTGCGCAGCCCAGACAGCAACCGAGTGCTGGGATGCATCAAGAGCAGCGTGGCCAGCAGGGCAAGGGAAGGGATTCTGCCCCTTTACTCTGCTCTCGTCAGACTCCACCTGGAGTACTGTGTGCAGTTCTGGAGCCCCCAGCACAGGAAGGACATGGAACTGTTGGAGCGAGTCCAGAGGAGGGCCACGAAGATGATCAGAGGACTGCAGCAGGTCTCCTATGAGGACAGGCTGAGAGAGTTGGGGCTCTTCAGCCTGGAGAAGAGAAGGCTTCCAGGAGACCTTATAGTAGCCTTCCAATACCTGAAGGGGGCCTACAGGAAGGCTGGGGAGGGACTATTTACAAGGTCTTGCAATGACAGGACTAGGGGCAATGGGTTTAAACTGGCAGAGGGAAGATTTAGACTAGATGTTAAGAGGAAGTTCTTTACAGTGAGGGTGGTGAGGCACTGGCACAGGTTGCCCAGGGAGGTTGCGGCTGCTCCCTCTCTAGAGGTGTTCAAGGCCAGGTTGGATGAGGCCTTGAGTAACCTGTACTAGTGGGAGGTGTCCCTGTCTATGGCAGGAGGTTGGAGCTGGATGATCCTTGAGGTCCTTTCCAACCTTACCATTCTAGGAGATCCAGCTCTGCCTTAGTGTAGAATTTAGGATCATTATTCTTATAAATATTGAACTTAACTAACAGATGGCTGGGCCCAAAGAGTTGTGGTCAATGGCATTAAATCAAGCTGTTGGCCAGTCACATGTGGTGTTCCTCGGGACTTAGTATTATTAAGACCACTTCTGTTGAATATCTTTATTAATGATCTTGATGAGGAGGTAGAGTGCCTCTATAGAGGACGATATGGAGAAGGAGGTGCTGGTCTCTTTACACAGTGGTATGACAAGAGGGAAGGGCCTCAACACACATCAGGGTAGGTTTAGGTTAGACATTAGGAAAAACATTTTCACTGAAAGAGTAGTGAAGAATCGGAACAGGCTGCCGAGGGAGGTGGTTGAGTCATCATCCCTGGATGTGTTTAAAGGTTATTTAGATGTGGCACTTGGCAATATGGTTTAGTGGTGCTGTGATGAGCTTGGTAGAGGAGGGTTAATATTTGGACCTGATGATCTCAAGGGTCTTTTCCAACCTAAATGGTTCTGTGATTCTAAATCAACTTTGAACAGTTCAGTTGGTAAATTACAAGCTGTGCTCCTAATTATAGGCGCACACTTGTGGGAACATAATCCAACAGTTCCCTGAGGTATGTCTGGATTGCTGTGTTCAGATTTTGAAAAGCAGAGTGTAAGATAATGGGTTTTCTTTTAATGTTAACATGAAGTGAAAGCCAGAGACCTGAGGCCACATGGCTCAATACATGCCGTCGTAACAAAATAATGAAAGCTCGCTTTGAAATAAAGCAGAAAAATCTGCTTTCCCTGTAAACATCAAACCTGAGCAACAGAGTGGTTGTTCGCTTCTAGAATCTTACTCCTCATCACAGGGCAAGAAACCCTGGGGGATATTACCCTTGCAGTAAACCATAATCACAGAAGGCTGCTACTACTCTAAAATAACATAGAGAAGGTTCCCATTGCCAGAAAGCAGCAATGACAACACAGAGGGAAGGCTGAATGGGATCAGTGTTTTGTTTATATAATGGATAATCTCCTGTTTAATGAATATCTGAAATTAAAACATACCATTTGGGTTTTGTGGGAAACATCACTCAGGTTCCTACTGTAATGCAGTGTATAAGCCTTCTCCTCAGCAACAGCACTGCAGATGTCACTCTGTGCAACTTGTCTTTATTTTGCTGTTGGAACGGAATCCTCTTAAGGGCTGCAGTCGGGGATCTAGTCTGTGCTGTGGCTCCCTCTCAAGGGATCTCACCACATGACCAGTGTATCCTCTCACATGAGCTAACGATTTGCTCCTCATTTCTTACTTCCTGACATAATTCTATCCAGTGGGACAATGAGACTTATTGTGCTGCTCCTAAATATTTTTCCCTCCTGTCTTTGTGCAACAGAGTACTATTGCCCCTCTGATTTAATTTTAGGGTAGAGGCAACCATGGATGCGACTTAGCCTTCTCATACTGTGTGAAGACAGCTGTCAGAAGAATGTTACAGTCTTATAACCCTCTCTTGCATGGTTGTCTGTTCTCTCAAAACACAACTACTAATTGGGTCGCAGCTTCTCTACTAGTGATCAGTGATAACCTTCTAGTATATCTCAGTGTTGACGTCTTCTAGACTTCTGTACTCAGAGCAGTTTGCATCATGCAGCTGGTGATGAGAGCTGCTGGGATAACAGCATGTACCCAGTCTCTTGCATTTGAGACTACGTGCTTGGTCTTCCCATTGCATTAGCAAATGCAAGGGAGAGAAACCATGGATTGAAGGACACTCAGGTTTCATGAGGGTGCTAAGCATTTTGTGAAAGGATAGAAAAATCAATAGTTTTGTGAGAAAATGCTATTTCCTATTATGAAAAAAATATAGAGGACTAAAATATTAATGAAATGCTGCTCCTATTAGCATTGAAGCTCCTGAAATGCTGCATATTAACAAGGACAGTATTTCCTTTAATCTTGCCTACAAAGCCAGAGTCTGCTGATGTTCTTGGGAGCTTATAAACAGATTCCCCAGGTTTGCTTTTGGAACATAGCCACTTAGCTTATTAACTCCATTTTCCTCTGTAGCTTGTCAGATTGTCTTTGTGGTTACCCCTGATGAGCTAGCAGATATTTGCTGTGCTCTTCTTGAGTTGTGAAATTTTATTGAAAGAGTTTGAGTGTATATCTAAATAATACTTTCCTTTTCGGTAGCTTGAAAAGAATTGCTACATGAAGCAAATTGACCATATGTTTATACGTGTGCATATGTATCAAACTCATATACCTATTTGCCATGCTTCTGACACAGGGCATAGGTAGCTCAACAAAAAATGCTTTTCGAAGTCTTGAAACAAACTTCTCTTGTGATGATATTTCCCTTGCTCAGCAACACATTTAAAGGAGCTTTTTGTGCCGCTGAATCATATTGCATACAAAAGAAGGAAAATGACAACGTTAGTAATATTTTTCCTTGCTTCCTCAGCAGTCCAGGCATAAAAGCAGAGGTTTTTTACACATTCAGAAAGGAAGTAACTCCTGTCACTGTCATCAGTCTGGTGGTGAAATTTACTGTGGTGTTTTACTGCAGCATGACTCAATTCAGTATAAGTATTGAAGTTCAGTAAGTTTTACTCTTTGCATTGAGAAGAATCTGACACTTTTGTAAATCTTTTACAGAGATGCCGAATTAACTTCTTATGAATATTTTTTTTTTTTAAATTGTAATGCTCGTAATGAAAAAAATAATCCATATCTGTATCTTCTGTATTATGTGGAAAAGTAGGCCAAGGAACAAGATTTTGTCATGCTAAATTTGAACTACTTTGTGTGTTACTCACCTCTCAGTTTATGGGTGTGCATTTAAGTGTTATGGTCAAAGAAGTTATGGCTTGAAGTGTTTGGCTTGTATGTGTCCAGCTGCTCAGGAAGAAAAACCTTGGTGAAAATTGGTATGATGGAGTTTAATCTCCTTTCTGACTTTGAGTGCTTAATTGAGTTTGTAATGGTACTTGCTTTCTGCTAAAAGTAGTAACAATTAAACCATGTGGAATTCCTGCAAAAACTATTAGCAGACTTCTTGTGAGAGATCTGTACTTAACTAGCAGTTACATATTTTTCTGTGATTTTATTCGATTTTATCACCTAAGTAGGAAATTCTTTAAAACTTCATATAATAATCTATTCTAATTTCAAGGCTTTTAGATGAATTAGCATCATTATTGCTATTTTTAAAATAGACCATTTTTGTTTAGCTTATTACATTCTTTCAGCTTACAGTACTTACAGTGTTATTTAAAAGATGAGGAGAGAGAACTATACGATGAAAAAATGAATTTGTTTTTCCATTGTGAAGATGCTCCAAGCCACCTCCTTCTTGGAGTTGTAATATAAGAGGAAAACCTGCAGAGGGCAATGTCTTGTCTCAATTGAATTTGACTTCAACCTCGACAAGCACATAGGATTTTCTGTATT
>VWYK01080679.1:0-20719 GCA_013399775.1 Semnornis frantzii | reverse complement strand
TTTTCAACCAAAACAATTCCATAGTTCTATGGGAGCCACGGATCTTCCGAAACAAAACCAGGCACTGACAAGGCAGTGACTTTTTGCTAGTGATGACATGCAGACACTGTGCTTTTAAGAGGGTTGACAGGTAAAAGAAATATGGATTCCTAAACTAATTTCAATCAATAAATAACTCTGCCTCTTGATACTTCATAGAATCATTGAGTGGTTTGTGTTGGAAGGGACCTTAAAGATCAGCTAGCACCAACCCCTCCCTGCTGTGGGCAGGGACACCGTCCAGTAGAGCAGGTTGCTCAAGGCCCTGTCTGACCTGGCCTTGAACACCTCCATGGAGGGGGCATCCACAACCAAGCTGGACAACCTGTTCTAGTGTCTCCTCACCCTCACTGCAAAGAATTTATTCCTAATATCCCATCTAGATCTACCATCCACCAGCTTAAAACCATTCTATCTGATTCTATCACTACAAGCCCTTGTAAAAAGTCTCTGCCTGACTTCACTGTATGCTTCTTCAGGTACTGAAAGGCTGCTCTAAGGTCTCCTCAGAGCCTTCTCTTCTTGATGTTTTGGTCCAGGGCATTTAAAGCATGGTCATTATAAAAATTAGAGATTAACATATTTGGTGTTCTATGTATATTTAGCAATGATGCCAATCACATATGCTCTCTTTTAACACCTTGGGCTTCAGAATTGCAATTACTTTTCTAGGTGTATTCCATAGATTAAGTGATCTCTGCTAGGCAAGAGTTTCAATAAAGTGGAGAAATCAAAGGAATCAGGTCTTAGAAGAGGATGATTTTTCAAGGCCAGTTGTAAGACCTGTAATACACAGTCCCTCTTTTTCATATCTAGCTTATCCCCAGAAAGGAGTGATACCCATCATGTCAGAGATCAGTCTCAGTTACTTTTCACAGCCTCTCCCATTTATAGAGTTGTAGTGCCCAGAATGATTCCCTTGTGGAATCTCAGACAAGTCAGGGTAGCAGAAGCAGCGAGTAACACAAAGTTATCAGTGGGCACCTGGACAGAAGTGGTGATGCTAAGGCTTGCTGAGGAGAAGTGTACCCTCCAGAAGTTCTCTTCCAATACATTTGAGTTGACAAGGTCCAAGGGCTATGTCTTCAGCCTTTGTCACAAACAGGACAGGTTCCCCTAGTACCTGAGTTCAATACAAAGGTGGAGAAAATCAGATGGCTACAGTTCTCTGGACTCTCTCTGCATCTCTGGATGCAGAATGGTGTCTCTCCTTGGTCTCTTTCTTTCCCTCAGGCCCCACACACAGTCTGAAATCAGGATTTACTGCCATTTTGTTGATGATTCAAGAGGCAGTGACCTTCTTTCCTGGAAAAATAATGAGTCATCAGCACAAAGCACAGTAAAATGTAGTCTTTGAGTGGCCTTTTCCCCATGTCTGTCTATTTATCTAAGGACTGTGAAATACTTCTTGAGCATTAATGCCCATAAATTAACTGGCAGAAGGTGTGTTGATATTTCTAATCCAGACCAGATTCTTGATGCCTTCAGTGAGATAGATTCTACTTCAGCCCCACCACCTTTTGGTGTGTTTATCTAGCTGATGAAGACACATTTAGCAAAGTGCCCAAGGTCCTGCTTCAGCCCTGTGGCAAACCCAGCAAGGAATGCAGAGGTTTCAAACTCCACACCTCTGCTTCAAACAGATTTTCTTGGTGTGCTCCATGGATGTTACTCAGACAGCTCTTGGGAGGCAGATGTTTTCTGTGGAGCTGCCACTTCTCTGACAGTAGCATCTTTTTCAGTGCCATGGTTATTTGAATAGCAAAAAAAAAATGAGTGGGAGCTGCATGACCTCTCTGTGCTTTTGTTGCATTTGAGAGTTTCCTTTCTGAGTTTGAGCATGAATTTATATTTTGAAGGCAGCTTCTGGCACTATTCATAGTGGCACAGCAGCTATTAGTTCTGACTGCCCTGCTTCTCTTTTTCTTTTCCCTGTAACAAGTTTTTCCACTGGCTTTCATCAGTGCAGATGAGGTCTGTGAACCTGGCAGATATAAAATAAATCTGTGAGGCTCACTCATTAGGCACATTTTACTTAAATGGAGGGTACAGCTTACCGTGGTGTCAAGCCAGACAGTGCACACAAGTGAACAGCAGAGCATCTCATCCCTCAGTGATGAGAGATGGGAGCTGGGGTTTGCTCACTGCTCTGCCTTGTCCCCGTGCTGCCACATGCTTCGGTGATTAACCTGCATTAATCACACAAGGTTAGACACTGGGAGATGGCTCAAACATATAAATTCTAAAGCCTTAACTTGAACTGTGCATAGCTAACCTTAAAACATCAAACATTTACTTAGGCATATAGTTCAGGATTGCAATGTTTGCTGTGCTTTCAGCGCCAAAAGTTTTCTCTTTGCTTGCATAGTTTGATAGGTAGCAAAACAGTTTTTGCTGCTGGTAATGTGTGTCTGTACATGTACCTTTGAACTCACACCTGCATGCATGTTCTGCATCATGTGTGTGTGCAAAATGTTTACTTAGACCTAAGGTGTGTGCCTGTGCAGCCTCTGCAGAGATTTCTCTGAAGCATGTAAGGTCCTGCTCCTGAGTAGGCACAATCCCAAGCACAGCTCCAGGTTGAGTTAGGAATGGCTGAGAGCAGCCCTGAGGAAAACGAGCTGGGGGTCTGGGGGGAGGAAAAACTCAACGTGAGGCTGCGGTGTGAGTGCAGCCCAGACAGCAACTGTGTGCTGGGCTGCAGCAAGAGCAGTGTGGGCAGTAGGGCAAGGGAGGGGATTCTACCCCTTTGCTCGCCGCTCCTCAGACCCCAGCTGCAGTCCTGTGTGCAGTGCTGGAGCCCCCAGCACAGGAGGGAGATGGAAGTGTTGGAATGGGTCCAGAGGAGGCCTTGAGGGACCTGTGCTAGTGGGAGGGGTCCCTGCCTATGGCAGGGGGGTGGAACTGGATGATCCTTGAGGTCCTTTCCAACCTTACCATTCTATGATTCTCAAATGCATCTCTTTTATCTTTACAGCTGAAGGAGAAAAAAAAAAAAAATTAAAAAAGAGAAGACCACTGTGATACCTTTTCACTCCCCAGCATATTTGAACTGGCATAATGCAGTGTAAATGCTTTTACTGGTTGACAAAAGCTCCTTACACATCTGGTTTGTACCATCTGACACCCAACAGTGTGTATCAAATCACTCTCCCTTTAACCCTCATCATCTGCTTGCTTCCCATATGTGCAAATTATTTGGCACACTAGGAAAGGGATCTGGGTAATGACCTTCTAATGCTAATGAAATATGGGTAGGTTTGTTTGTTTGTTTGGTTGGTTTTTTTGGTTTGTTTGTTTATTGATTATTTGTTTGTTTATTGATTGTTTGTTTCATGTTGAGGTTTTTGGTGGAGTTTTTGTTTGATTTTTCTGTTTTGTTTTGGGTTTTGTTTTTTAAACATAAGGTATATAATAGATGTTATAGATATATGTGTTGCTTCCCTGGAGGTGTTCAAGGCCAGGTTGGAGGAGGCCTTGTGTGACCTGTTCTAGTGGGAGGTGTCCCTGCCTTTGGCAGGGGGTTGGAACTGGATGAACCTTGAGGTCCCTTCCAGCCTTACCATTCTGTGATTCTATGATTCTATATTGGAAGAAGAAATTAGTCCTTTATCGGGTGTTTTGCCCCCTCTGCATCCTGCTAAGATGCCTGTTGATTCCTTTCCTGTTTTGCTTCTGAAACTCCATGAATCTAGACCTTGTTTGCATCACAAAGCCTGCAATAGTATTAGGGGAAGATAGAGCAAAGCCCTATTCCCAGATCAAGTAAACTTAAAATTTGATTAATTACATCTCTTCTTACATTAGATCTGCTTAAAAATTCTATTCAAACTGTAATGTCATCATTAGGGCTCTTTCAGCATGGCAGAAGTGACAATAGTTAGTTCCAGTATGTAATTAGGACATATAAAAATCTTCACTATAAACAGAATTTTAATACCTACGACATCATCAGAGGAGAGATTTTTATTTTGTGGCTTGCTTTTATCCTATTTTGAGCAGCTAACATGAGCTGGTGTCTTTGTTAATGTGCAATGAAACAATGACAAGATCAAGTCTAAATTGTCTCATGTCAGGAGCAGTTGTGGGCTTCTTCCCTCAGCAGCCTCACGTGGTTTTTTTTCACTGATGCTGCAGAAGTTCTGCTACAGTATGCAAGATTTAATGGTTTAGGCAATACTCTGCTCTTATTTAGCCAGTCTTCATAATTTATTTTCCATTACTGATTTCTTTCTGTTCACTAGATGAGAAGATAATCACGCAGCTAACTTTTGTAGGTATTAGAAGGCATTCTTTATCTTTCTGTCCAAGTGGATTTAGCCAGCATTAATTTTAATTTGAAAACCTGATTGCAAAATAAAAGCACACACAGGAATCTCATCCTTATATTGCTCAGTGTTCTTACTGGAGTACAGAGGTGTCAAATGCTATCAGGTACTAAATTAGCAAGGACGTTTTCACTGAAATTGATTTCTTGAGTCTTTGGAATCCTTGAAATCACTCAAAGTCCTTGTTGCTTTTCAGGTACCCTATTAATCTTTATAGGGTTGTATTGACATTGTTGGCTGTGGCTTTCCTTCTCTGCTTTCTGGGCAGATGTGAATAGACCACAAAGGGACAGGGATCCACTTTTCATTTAGAAGAATCCATGTCAGGGCTCTAAACTGAACAGAAAAATTATATTCAAAGCAGTCAGAATCACAAAGTGCCAAAGAGGCATAGGGGGCTGAAGAAAGAGTCTATGTTGGTCTGACTG
Organism: Semnornis frantzii; assembly: GCA_013399775.1. Taxonomy (NCBI): domain Eukaryota; kingdom Metazoa; phylum Chordata; class Aves; order Piciformes; family Ramphastidae; genus Semnornis; species Semnornis frantzii. The sequence goes on along the minus strand of VWYK01080679.1, from coordinate 15,924 downwards.
CTGACTTTGCTTGTCTCTAAAAGTGGTTTATAACCTAATAAAGAAATGGTTTGGGGCCAGGTGAGTGATTCTTAGCAAAACTCAGCATCTATCAAAAATTAATTATAAAAGTAGGGAAGAAAAAGAAAAGGGAAGAAAAGAGGAGAAAACAAGCTTGGAACAAAGTGTAAGGAGTCTGGTAGAGGGAGGAAAGGAGGTGGACTGCAATTGTAGGACCCCATTTGCAGGGAAACAAGGAGCAATCAATGTAATAGCAGTATAAAGCAGTCAAAAAAGGACAAAGGCTGCAGTCTGACAGCTTTTATTCCTGAGCCCGGCTGGAGCTATAATTGGCAGTCCCAGCCTGGAGATGAATACCGTGTAAAAGAACAGACAAAGAAGTGTCTTAAATTTTTACAAGAAGAGGCAAAGAATATCTCTAGTATTTTGTTCAGGGGTGGGGAAATGGTAAAACGGTCGTGGGGGTATAAATCTTGGCAGATTAGGAAACCTGTGGCTGGAATCTGTGAATTCCACGGCTGCTTGAGCTCCTTTTGCCTTCCTGCTCACAGCCCTTATGAAGCAGCAAGAACAAACAGCTAAAGAGTGCCTGACAGCCTTGCAAAGTCTTGCTGGCCACATCTGCTAATTCGGGTGCCAAACACTGCCTGTTATGTTCAGGGTTAACAGGGATGACAGAAAATCCAGGCAGGATCAGTCATGACCACTGACATTTAGATTTAACAAAGGCAGAGTAGCTGCTCGCTCGTTACACAGGAGAGAAAAGGCATTTTGACACTCAGCCACTGCTCGGAATCCCAGCTGTAAGACCCCTTCCACAAAGTGCACACACTCTTCGTGTTACAACTTAAAAATACTACATACAGGCAGGCTGGTAAAAATTATTTATGTCCTTTCCAACGCAATTCACTGTCAAGACTTTGCATCTTTATGTTTTGCTGGCTTCAACTCTGTTAATTTATTTATTTCCTTAAGCTCATGAAGTACTTCTGAGGTACAGACCCTGAAGTACATAGGTTTGGTGATTATAAGTTCTTTGTTTTATGAAAGCCAGCAACAGATCTCAAGAAAAATATCTGAAAATGCATAAGAGACAGCAGCTAGGGAAGAAGAGCAGCACTTAGAGCTCCTCCTCATAAACTAGTTTCTTAGGGAATAGTTGCATTAAAATTAATCAGACACCTACACTTCAAATTAACCAGCAAAAAGAAATGCTCATTTTCTTTTCAGACACTGTGTGCAAGTGTGCTTAACTATCATTTACTCAGTGGGGGACATGGATAAATAAGGCACCTAATACCAGTGCATTGGTTCATGCTTTTCTTCTGGCCAAGAACAGATGAAGAATAAAGACTTAGCTCCCTGAGACTGTTTGTAGTCATTGACCTTCTGTTTGCAGTTTGAATTTAGGGTGGAATTTTTTTTTGACCTCTAGAAAATTAATCTGTTGGTTGTTGATAATTGACCTCTCAACAGAAAGCCTGTGCAATTATAACCTTAAAAAAGCTTTGCAAAGTGTTGCTTTTTGTGTGTGTGTGGTGGGTAGGTAAATCTCTCAACATACAAATATGTGGCACACCTTAACATATAATGTAGTGACTACATTTAGTCTGCCTCAGTATTTTCTTCCCAGTAGTGGCCATCAGTAAATGCTTAAAGTTAGTGCTATATGGAAGTGATGCTTGCATCTAATACCTTCCCAACATAAAATATTTTCAGTTGAGAGAACTTACTGGGCAGGATGTGGTCCCTGTGTGCTCAACAGTGTTTGCTGTATTTCTCATTCATGCTTTTGGCCAGTGCACTGCTGAATCTATATAAACTGTTAACACTTACAAAGGTCTTTCCAAATGAGCTAGTAGGCTTTCTGAATTTAACTCACTGGTTAAATCCTTCTGGGATTTAGGTTGCTAGGCCATGCAGAATTTCTCTTAGGAAGGTAGTCACTGGTTTCCATACAGCTGGAAAACAGACCTTCCATCAAGTCCTACTGCCATAGCCAGCTGGCAGGAGAAAGACTGTGGCCTCAATGGGATGAGTTTCAACAAGGCCAAATGCCAGGTCCTGGCACTTGGGTCACAACAACCCCAAGCAACACTACAGGTTTGGGGCAGTGTGGCTGGAGAGCTGCTGGCAGGAAGGGATCTGGGGGTTGTAATAGACAGGAGCTGAATAGGAGCCAGCAGTGTACCGGGGAGGCCAAGGAGGCCAATGGTATCCTGGTTTGTGTTAAAAATGCTATGGCCAGCAGGAGCAGGGAGGTGATTGTGCCCTTGGACTCAGCTTTGGTGAGGCTGCAGCTCGAGTGTTGTGTTCAGCTTTGGGCACTGCAAGATGAGAGAGATGTGGAGGTGCTGGAGCCAGTGCAGAGGAGGGTGAGGAAGCTGTGAAGGTCCTGGAGAATAAATCTGATGAGGAATGACTGAGGGAGCTGGGGATGGTTAGTGTTAGGAAGAGGAGGCTGAGGGCAGACCTCATTGCTGTCTACAACTACCTGAAGGGACATTGTGGAGAGGCTGCTGCTGGGCTCCTCTCACAGGTAATTTGAGACAGAACAAGGGGGAATGGCCTCAAGCTGAGGCTGGAGAGGTTTAGATTGGACATTAGGAAAAAGTTTTTCAGGGAGAGAGTGGTCAGGGACTGGAATGAGCTGCCCAGGGAGGTGGTGGAGACCCCCAGGCTGGCTGTGTTTCAGGGTGGTTTGGATGCGGTGCTTGGGGCTATGGTTTGAGGTGAATCTTCTAGAGTAGAGTTCTAGGTTGGACTTGGTGATCCTGAGAGGCTTTTCCAAGCTGGATGTTCCTGTGATTCCATGGTTCACACAGCTATGTTAAACACCCCTGTACCACCTCCTGTACCACTGACTCCAACAGGCATTAAATACCCAATATCAACATGCAGCAAAGTGTTTCATTCTTCACCATAGGGTCACATCACCTGTACTGCACACTGGGATGTCCCAGATAGTTCTCAAAATACACTTTAAAATTATTAGAAACTGTTAGTGCAGAATCATGCAAGGGGGCTGGTTCAAAAATATACCACAACTGTTTCAGGAAACTTACTATTATAGAAGAATGGATTCCAGTGCTCAGGAAGAAGCCTTTGAAAAGCAGGAATTGTTAGAGACAGTTGCTTGCTTTTCTTCCTGACCTGCCTATTGTTTTCCTGATCACATCAAGCAACTACCCTGTCACAAATCCTGTCTACTCCACCATCTTCATCAAGATCTCTGCCTGGCTTTTGTAGAACTCATAACTAGTTATCCATGTATCCTTGTAACCATAGGGGAGGTTTAGGTTGGGTATTAATAAAACTTTGCTGCAAGAGTGGTCAGGCCCTGGAACAGGTTGCCCAGGGAGATGGTGGAGTCGCTGCCTCTGGAGGTGTTCATGGTACTCTGGGAAATGTTTTAATGGCCATGGTGATGTTAGGTTGATAACTGACCTCAGAGATCTTATCCAGCCAAAAGAGCTCTGTGATTCTGTGCATAGATGTTGGTGAGCAGCCTGAGCTCTGCATGTACAGAGACCACAGCCCCTCTTTTCACCTCAGATGTGTGCAGCTGGATTTGAAGCGTCAGCTCAGTGAATCCAACAAGACAAATCTGTTTGAAATTCCAGGGCATTTTACAAGAGGGTAGATGATTTATTTTTTTCACTGACTCACTTTGCTACAGGCCTGAATGTCAGCCTTTGCTTGTTTGCTTAATGTCATCCATCAATTATCAAATGGCATCTCCTAATGGATTCATTGTGACCAGGTCGATGAAATGTACATCATAAACAACAACTGTGGTGAAAATCAAGAAGAGTTTTCTAGCAAGAACATACATGGACAGTTCATAGAATCATAGAACGGTAAGGTTAGAAGGGACCTCAAGGATTATCCAGTTCCAAGCCCCTGCCATAGGCAGGGACACCTCCCACTCCTACAGGTCACTCAAGACCTCCTCCAACCTGGCCTTCAACACCTCCAGGGAGGGAGCAGCCACAACCTCCCTGGGTAACCTGTGCCAGTGTCTCAAGACTCTCACTGCAAACAACTTCTTCCTAACATTCTGTTTCAATCTCCCCTCTGCCACTTCAAACCCATTGCCCCTTGTCCTGGCATTGCCAGACCTTGTCAATAGTCCCTCCACAGCCTTCCTAGAGCCCCCTTCAGATCCTGGAAGGCCACTCCAAGGTCTCCTGGAAGCCTTCTCTTCTCCAGACTGCAGAGCCTCAACTCTTGCAGCCTAGGTAAGGGGCAAGTATGTAAAACATCAAGATTACATGCATAAAAACTTGATGAAACCTTAAACTTACTGTTCTATTCAGAGACAGAAATGGGGCAAATAAAAAATGGAGTTTAAAAAAGGGGGTTCTTAAGTTCAGCTCAGCAAACAATCAAAAAATTGCCTCAGAAGCAGAGATGAAATGAGAGGGCAACAACACTTGTTGTAAATCCTGCCTCCAAAGTTTGATGCAAACCACTTCTGATACATGAATCAAGTATGTCAGCCATGAGACATATGTCAGCTTTACACATTTCAGGTCTCCTGGAAGCCTTCTCTTCTCCAGGTTTCAGAGCCCCAACTCTCTCAGCCTGCCCTCACAGCAGAGCTGCTGCAGCCCTCTCAGCATCTTCATGGCCTCCTCTGGACCTGCTCCAGCAGTTCCATGTCCTTCCTGTGCTGGGGGCTCCAGAACTGCATATAGGACTCCAGAGCGGGTCTGAGGAGAGGAGAGCAAAGGGGTAGAATCCCCTCCCTTGCCCTGCTGCCCACACTGCTCTTGCTGCAGCCCAGCACACAGTTGCTGTCTGGGCTACACTCACACTGCAACCTCATCTTGAGTTTTTCATCAACCCAGACCCTCAGGTCGTGTTCCTGAGGCTGCTCTCAGCCATTCCCCATCCAGCCTGGAGTTGTGCTTGAGATTGTGCCTACCACAATCCCAAGTCCAAGACAGTTGCTCTTCTCACTCATTTTCTGTCCTGCCTGGTGCTCTCTAAGCTATTTTTCACAATCCTCCCACAAGTATAAATGTAGAGTCCTGTACCTGGGGAAGAACAACACCAGTAGGGGCAAAGCAGCTCCATGGATAAGGGCCTTGGAGTCCTGGTGGACTGGTTATTGATGGGACAGAAGGGTCCCAAGGAGGCCAGTGGTAGTAAGAAGAGTGTGGCCATCAGGGCAAGGGAAGTTCTTCTGCCCTCAAACTCTGCTCTGGTAAGACCACATTTGGAATATTGTATCCAGTTCTAGGCACTCCAGTTGAAGAAGGACAGGGATATATTAAAGAGTGTCCCATGGGGAGCTGTGGGGGTGAGGGGTTGGAGCATCTGACTGACGTGCAAAGGCTGAAAGATCTGGGGCTGTTTAGTTTGGAGGAGAGGAGATTGAGAGGGGATCTCATTAGTCTTTATAAATATCTAGAGTGTGGGTGTCAGGAAGAAGGGGATGCCCTCTTTTCAGTGATGTTCTGTGATAGGACAAGGGGCAATGGGTACAACCTGGAACACAGGGGATTCCACCTCAACATGAGGACAAGCTGCTTTACTGTAAGGGTACTGGAGCCCTGGAGCATGTTGCTCAGAGAGGTTGTGGAGCCTCCCCTTCTCCAGAGACTTTCAAGACCCCCTGTGTGACCTGCCTTAGGGGATCCTGCTTTGACTGGATGCAACTCCTACCATTCTATGATTATATGATTTCTCCAGGCTTTTTTCCACCTTTGCAAGTGTAAAATAGGATAATGATGTGGAAGGACATTAATATGGATTAGTTGTGTACATGCAACGAAGTGAGAGGTGCAGCAAAAACACTTACATTGGCTGCTGATTAGATGCATTCCAATATACATGCAAAGCCTTGTGATTGCTGGTAGTCTTTCTCACTAATTTTGAATGTTTAGTATAATGCATATACATATGGTTTCTAAGCATATCTAAAATTATTATGGTATTTTTATTCATGGGATTTATCTGTGTGCGAGCACAAAGTATTAAAAGTGGCTCCAAAAGAGCTGAAAAATCAACTGCTAGAGTGGGATGCTAAAGACAGGACAAAAATAGAGCCTAGGAAGTTGGGACATGTGTTTTCTGATAAAATTTGTGCAGTTTAGTTTTCACTCATCCAGCCCTGGGCTGTTTATCACTTGTGTTTACCTGCTGCCCTTTCCACACAGACTGCAACTGCCTGAGGCTGGGACTATTTTCTTTGTTATATGTCCAAATACCACACACTGCAATCGATCCTTGATTAGGTGTCCAGGCAGCAAAGTGGTGCAAATAAATAATAATAACTTGCCAAATGCATGGCCCTTTTGTGACTGAATTAAAGACAGAAGGGGCTGGTGAAATAGCTATACTGAAAATTGAAGTCAATAATGACAGCAGACAACCTGCTTGTCCCTGAACACATTGTAAAAGTAATATGCAAGAGATTCACAGGGTCTGGAGAAAAGATTTTTCTGATGAGTAGCTGAGGGAAATGGAGTTGTTTGGTCATGAAAAGAGGAGGCTGAGGGGAAACCTTCTCACTCTCTATAACTCCCTGAAAGGAGATTGAAACCAGGTGGCTGTTGGTCTTTTCTACCTAGCAACAAGTGAAAGGACAAGAGAGAATGGCCTCAAGTTGCACCAAGTTGGACAAAAGTCTCCTGGAAAAGGAATTTAATCCTAGCCTCATGACAGCAGTGATGTCACCACCTTCATGATGGCCTGGCTAAGCTCTGTTATGGCTTTTGACTTTGTGTTGAAAAAGAGAAGCACTGTGGCCATTCCAGTGCTCCAGACCCCTGGAAGTAAGGAGATGAGCCAGCCTCTGAGTAATCCATCCAAGCCTGGCACTGTCTGGCTGTGTAATACTTTCCCAGTTTGGAGTTTCCTGATGACCTGTGGTCACTTTCACGTGGAGACATATTAACATTTTCTGCCTGACCAGACATTTACTTGGTGGAGTTTTGATATGGTAGAGAAAGTTTTGGGTTGTTCTGACTGATATGTATTAGGAAGTTCATGCCAGAAATTAAAACTGCAAAAAGCAAACAAAAGTGTGTAGAAGTCTTGAGATGTATTCCTAGACTTTTGAAAAGCCTTTGATGCTGTTCTCCACAAAATTCTTTGCTACTGATGGCTTGGCTGAGCACACTGTCTCCTGGGTAAAGCACTGTTGGACAGGAGAGCCCAGGGGTTGGTGGTCAATGGAGTTAAATCCATTTGGCAGCCAGGCACTGGTGGTGTTCCTCAGGGATCTGTGTTAGGACCACTTCTTTTTAAGACTTTTATTGACAACATTGATTCAGGCATAGATAGTGTCAGCAGTGAGTTTGCAGATGACTGCAGCTCAACAAGTGAGGTGGTAGTGTTGATTTGAATGAGGGTAGAGAGGCTCTGCAGAGGGACTTGGTTAGGCTTAGATCCATGGACTAACATGAATGGGATGAGTTTCAACAAGGCCAAATGCCAGGTCCTGCACTTGGGTCACAACAACCCAAAACAACACTACAGGCTTGGGGCAGTGTGGCTGGAGAGCTGCTGGCAGAAAGGGATCTGGGGGTTGTAATAGACAGGAGCTGAATAGGAGCCAGCAGTGTACCCAGGCAGCCAAGAAGGTCAATGGCATCTTGGCTTATGTTAAAAATGCTGTGGCCAGCAGGAGCAGGGAGGTGATTGTCCCTTTGGACTCAGCTTTGGTGAGGCCACACCTTGTTCAGTTTTGGGTACCACAATATAGGAAAGATGTGGAGGTGCTGGAGTGGGTCCAGAAGAGGGCAACAAGGTTGGGGAAGATCCTGGAGAATAAATCTGATGAGTGACTGAGGGAGCTGGGGATGGTTAGTGTTAGGAAGAGGAGGCTGAGGGCAGACCTCATTGCTGTCTACAGCTACTTGAAGGGACATTGTGGAGAGGCTGCTGCTGGGCTCTTCTCACAGGTAATTGGAGACAGAACAAGGGGGAATGGCCTCAAGCTGAGGCTGGAAGGTTTAGATTGGACATTAGGAAAATGTTTTTCAGGGAGAAAGTGGTCAGGAACTGGAATGAGCTGCCCAGGGAGGTGGTGGAGTCACCCAGGTTGGCTGTGTTTCAGGGTCGTTTGGATGTGGTGCTTGGGGCTATGGTTTGAGGTGAATCTTGCAAAGAAAGGTTCTAGGTTGGAGTTGGTGATCCTGAGGGACTTTGCCAGCCTGGGTGTTTCTGTGATTGTGTGAATGTCTAAGTGCCTTCCTATAATACCAATATTTACACACTGCTAGCAAGGACTGATTAATTCTCCCTGTTCTCACATTTTTAAGCTTGCATTAAATTTTGGGGCTGAAATTAAGCAAGCCTCCCATAGCCATCAGGGAGTACCTTAAAAGATACATGTGGTTTTATTTTTGCCTGTTTCCCTCTGTAACAGCCATGATTTTTCCCAGCAGAGATTTAGCAGGGGATGTGGTGCACCATGTGTGGTTGCCAGGGTGGAGAAGGCAGAATCAAGACAGCAGAGGAAGGGGGAAATCTTGGAAAGAAGAATCCTAGGATAATTTGTTTTTTCTGGATCCCATTGCTGCTACTGTGGTTTGAAGTTCTGCACGCCTCAGGAAGTGGTGTAGGAGTTCATAAAGTTCACAAAGCATTTGGTGCTCTGAAGTACTGATTTCTTCCTGTAGTGCAACCTTGCTTGCCACTTGGAAAGATGCTTGAGCTGATGCAAAATATTCCTGGGTGGAGAGAATCCTTTGCTGTGTGCTCAATTGATGTGTGTATGTCTGTGTGTAAGTATATATCTATATCTATATATAAACATGTGTGTGTATTATGCATTTAAATTGAATTTTCCTCTCCTTTCAGCCTCTTTATTCACAGCATCTCAGGCCTGGCTCAGTCACTGATCCATTTCTACATCTTAGGTAGGATTTTCAAAAGTTCCATTGTATGTTGGAAGGCAAATGGCATGCAGGCTCTGAAGGCAATTTAGGTGCTTTTGAAAAGGGGGTCAAAGTTTCCTTGTCATTTGGCTGCATAAAAATTTTTACTTTCCGTGCTCATAACAATTTATTATTAGTATCACAGTAGCATAGAGGAGGCCCAGTCATGGGAACAGAATGCCATTGTGCTGGGGTTTGAATAAACATATTCTAAATAGACAGCCTCTGACTCAGAGGAGTTGGGAATGACTTTTTATGTTCCTCTGTCTGTCCCTTTGTTTTCTTTTTGTGCAGTCACTCTTCAACAGAATGCAATTAACGACAAAATTTAAACCTACAGGTTTGGAAGGAAGCAAAACTGAATTCACTCCCCCATGATCTTTAGCAGGGGAAAAGAGCAGCTGCAAAGCTGAACTTTAAGAACACCATGATGACAAAACCCTGAATAAGCAAACACTTGATTGAACAAGGAAAAAAAACCAACAAAAACAAACCCACAACTCTGCTGCTCTCAGGAAATAAATGTTAGCGTTAAGACAAGCACAGCTGTAAACAAAAACAGTCAATACAAAATAATAGCTAGTGGGTATTTAAATAGAGCATTTCAGCTGAGGTAGGTTTTGCCAGGTTCTTCTCCGTCTGAGCTGTGACCATCTGTGTCATGAACATGATTTGTGAACCTGTAGGACAGTATGGCTGAGCCCCTTTGATTCCAAGTCAGTGCAGCTCTGTCCTCTTGGTTTCCTTTCAGTGAGGGTGTTGTGGTAGCCCTAAATAGGCCAAAATAGGCTTATAGATGTCCTGGTTTGTCCAGACATGTTTTTCTGCTCTCCCTCCTTTTACTATGGGAAGAAGCAAGTGGGGAAGATGACAAAGAATCTGGAGCCACTGAGTCTGAGGACTGTGGCCTGCCCAGAGTTGTTTTGCATCCTGTGGTAAACGAGGTACACAGCTTGCCTTGTGCAGGGCCTGTGTTGTGCCCAAGTTGGAGTAAAGCAAGCCTATGGCTTCACCCAATATGTTCAAGGTTGGCAAAGTGCCATCCTGATTGGCTAATCTATGTCCAAAGACCCATTAGTCTCGGGCTGTGTTGATAAAAGGGGATGAGCAGGTGACACAAGGTGCTCTCTGCTGTTGTATTCATGGTGGTGCTGCTGCTGCTGCCTCATTGCATCCTGAACTGTGTGGAACTCCACTACCAGGAACAGGCTCTAGCTGCCTGCAGGCAATTGCCCTGCACAGCCTGTGTGACATTGTGCCAAGCCTGCACATGGCATTGCATCCTGCCTGCCCCTCTGCAAGGCTGCTGCTGCTGCTGAATGGGGAGTCCAGAGGAACCAGGTCAGAGCCTGTGCCAGACTCTAGCTACCTGAGAAAAGAGCCTGGAAAAAAACTCTAACAGCCTTTAACAGCTTTGAGACCACTGACAGCAACCCCTCCACATGCTTTGGGTACTGTCTGATAATATTTTGTGAGTAACTACTTAAAACCTCTTGTAATCACTAATTGCCTTCTGCCATAAGCAGAAAGGAGTTTCCAGCTTCCATCGAGTGGCTAAGTAGGATAATGAACCACAAGCAATGTAGTAACCTCAAGAACCTCCTCTTCCAGTTTGCCTTTGCTGGGTACCTCTTACAGTGTTCCAGTTTTGCCTGTTCCCTGTGTGTATAAATTTCCAAACCCTGAATTTCAAACCTTGTAACTAAGTTTTCTGGTGAGATTTAATGTTAATAGACAATTTTCATAGTTATTAACAATCACTGCATGGGTATCAAAAATAACATTGATCATTAATTTGGCATCATTCATAACAGAGGGAAAATATTTTAGGGAAATATTCTGAGTTTTTGCTGTGGGAAGACTGATGGAGAGAGTATTACCATGGGAAAAATGATGTTCACTAGTCAAATTTGTGTCTCCAAGTTCTATGGGTGTTTCTACATCACTCAGCTCATCCAATATCCTAGGTGTCATTCTGTGATTGCAGAGTTAATCCTGTGCTAAGAAGTGAAAAGGAAACCAAACAACCCCAAACTCAGAAGCATTTTAAGAACCTGTTCTGTGTCTCTGATAGGAGCAAGGTGCAAATAGCTCCCAATTACAGTTTGTTCTCTTGGTTGTTTGAATCAACTCCTACTTGGATAGCACAGCTGAGAGCTGAGCTCTCTAGCAATTGTGTTTTCACTGCTTGGTACTGCTCTTAATGACTCTAAAAGGCATTTAATAGATGCTAAAGGTGCACTGTGCTGTATAATGTAATTTATTAGATTTTCAGGCATTGTACATTAGCAGAGACACTCATTGATCTACAGGAGCAAGACTGTGCTAATTCATAAGTACCAGTCCCATTGGCTTCACTTGGTCTGCAGAAGCACCTGGTTGTTTGAATAACCATGGTCAGTGCTCTTTGCTTGTGTAAATATGAACATTTGTCAGCAGGCCATGGGATATTCCCCTCATTTCTTCTTTGTGTTGTCTAAAACACAAGAACATTCTAGTCCATCATGGCAAAAAAGTTTCTTGGAAGCTGCAAGGAGTGAATGGTGTTTTCTTCCCTGCTTTACTTTTTGCTCAGTGCAAAAGCATCCCTGGTGACAGAAAGCCTGAGCTAAATCCTGAGAAGGTGGATATCAGTCTAAGCACAGAGACTTCTCCCAAACTGCCTGCTACACATGTGCTGTGGTACACTCAGCTTCTCATCCTCTGCCCTCTGGAGAGCACCAGGAGTTCTCCTTTCTCCATAGCTCTGGAATTCTTCACCACAGATGTGAATGTGTGTAGGCTGTTGTTTCACCTGACAGTCTCACAAAGTGAAACTGGAAAATGTCTGGGGCTTTGTATCTGGGTGGAAAATGTCTGGGACATGATATCTGAGCACAAGAGCTCCTGAGTCCTCCCCTGGGTATCAAAATACTGCATGCATTGCTTCATATCCTTAGTGAGATATTGAGAGGACTGTGCAGAACCTAATTTCATGGTATTAAACATACAAGATCTCAATTAATTATTTTGTTTTAATGTCTGTGGGCAAACATTAATGTAGCCTAACCTGGGTTTTTTTTGAGGGGGAGGGAAGTTTTTCAGCATGGTCTCACTGGATTGAGCAAGTCACAGAATCATAGAAGGGCTCAGGTTAGGAGAGACCTTAGAGAATCTGCTCCAGATTCCCTTCTGTAGGCAGGGACACCCCTCAAGCAGACTCAGCTGCTCAAGGCCTTATCCAATATGGCCTTGAACACCCCCAGGGATGAGGTATCCACAACCTCTCTGGGCAGCCTACTCCATAGGCTCACCACCCTCATACTGAAAACTTCTTCCTCAGCTCCTCTCTAAATCTACTCTCCTTTAGCTTCAAACCATCTCCCCCTTAGCTTCAAACCATCTCCCCCTTGTCCTGTCACCAGATACCCTTATGAAAAGTTCCTCTCCAGCCTTTCTGTGGGATCCCTTCAGGTATTGTAAGGCAGCTTTAAGGTCCCCCTGGAGCCTCCTCCGAGCTGAACACCCTCAGCTCTCTCAGCCTATTCTCATAGCGGAGGTGCCGCTGCCCTTGGATCATCTTCGTGGCCGTCCTCTGAACTTGCTCCAAGACTCTGTGTCCCTCTTGTGATGGCAACACCAGAACTAGACACAGTATTCAATGCGGGGCCTCACAAGAGTGGAGTAAAGGGGCAAAACCACCTCCCTGGCCACACTATTCTTGATGCAGCCCAGGACACAATTTGCTTTCTGGGCTGCACAAGCAGACTGCTGGTTCCTGCTGAGTTTCTCATCAGTCAATACATCCAAGTCTCCTTCTTTAGAGTTACTCTCAACCCACAGTGCACCCAGCCTGCATTTGTCCCTGGGATTGGCCTGACCCAGCTTGTTGACACTCATGTAGTTAGCACTGGTCCACTTCTCAAGCTTGTCAAGATCAAACAGCTGAGATCTAACCCAAGAAGAGTAGTGGAATCATAATGTTTCAAGAGCATTTTGGCAGATTTGTAAACACAAATGAGAGAATGGAAATGCAGTCACATAGGGAATCATAGAATCATTGAATGGTAAATTTGGAAGTGACCTCAAAACTCATCCAATTCAAACCCCCTACCATAGGCAGGGACACCTCCCACCAGAACAGGTCACTCAAGACCTCATCCAATCTGGCCTTGAACACCTCCAGGGAGGGAGCAGCTGCAATCTCAGCCCCCTGTAGCCCCCTTCAGATCCTGGAAGGCCACTCCAAGGTCCACTAATCATAGAATAGAATCATAGAGTGTAAGGTTGGAAGGGACCTCAAGGATCATCTAGTTCCAACCCTCTGCCATAGGCAGGGACACTTATGGCAGGGTGTTGGAACTAGTTGATCTCCTGAAAGTCTTCTCTTCTCCAGGCTGCAGAGCCCCAACTCTCTCAGCCTGTCCTCACAGCAGAGCTGCTGCAGCCCTCTCAGCATCTTGGTGGCCTCCTCTGCACTGGCTCCAACACATCCATGTCCTTCCTGTGCTGGGGGCTCCAGAACTGCACCCAGGACTGCAGCTGGGGTCTGAGGAGAGCAGGGTAAAGGGGCAGAATCAGTTTCCTCCTTCATTCCCTTCTTTCCCTCTTTCTTCTACATCCCTTCTTTTCCTGCCCCTGAATGTTGATCGTTGAAACAATCTGTACACTGCACTGTGCTTTGGTTACCAGCTGCTAAGTGCTGAAAGGTAACCATTTCCTAGGTAGCTTTCAAATGGTCCCCATCTTCTCAAGCTCTGGGAGTCTTTTGTTAGGTGACTCAGAGAGAAAGGCATTAGAAAATGACCCATGCACAGAGAAAGCTGCCAATCAATAGAAAGCATTATTATCAATGATTAATAAAAGTGTCCTGAAAAATCAATGCACAATAGGGATTTGAAATGTTAGTGATTTTAACACCACTTCAAGATCAGTTTTAGAGCCATCTACCAATGTCAGCAGCTCCACCTTAGCATTAAAGTAATTTTGTTTGGTAGGAATCGGTTAAGTGTTCCAAGTTTTTTAAATTCTAATAGCTTTTTGCTGAAAAAATCAGCTATCCTACTGTCCTGACCATGTTACACACACATACACTCATGCACACAAGGCAAGATTATTACATTTGAGCTCTGCTTCCTTATAGAAGATATAGGTGCAGCTTTAGGGAAATATCTATAGTTACTTAATCTACAGCCCCAGTCCTGGCAACACTTAAAGCAATTACTGTGCTCACTAAGATACATTTGCTTCTATCAGTGCAATGTGGCAGAGCTCTGATTCCTCATCCTCAGCTGCACTGCAGCAAGATGCCCTTCCTGCAGCAACAGGCAGGCTACAAAGCACTGGGAAACAGCAGCTGGCAGGTCCTTTGCCTCAGCCCAGCTGAAGGAGTTGCTGGTTCAGTGCTGGTATTGCACCGGAGTTTTCCAAAAGCTTTACTTTATTCTTGTACCTCAACAGTCTGATGCTTTGAAAGTGGAGCTTTTACACCAGACACTCCATGTGTGAAAGTCTCATGTTCACTTTTACAGCTTATTCTGACATTTTAAACAGAATTTATGAAGTTTGCTGTTCCTCTTCCCTTTTCTGTTCATTCAGACAAAAAAATTGTTAACTGCATGTGATGGTTTGGGAGTTCCTCACCCCCACACTTTGTAAAATCCCCCAAACTAGACTCAGCCAGCTGGAAGTTAAGGACTGAAGCTCTATTTACAGCTCAGCACAATGTACAAGCAGAGATATACACAATAGACATGAAAAGTTACAGAGATATACAAGTTAAAGGTAATACAGAAACACAATTCCCCTCCCAGCAATCAGAGTCCCCAGGAGGGGCTCCCAACCACCCTTCCACTTTCTTTCCATCCCTCTGCCTTACCCCAGGGTCTACCTTACATACAAGATGAGTTTGGAGGATCATCCAGGGGGGTTAGAAGCAGAGTGGTTAGTGAGGTTAGCAGAGAGGCCAGCAGACAAAACCCACAGCTGGAGAGACAGAGATGAGACTCCCTGTGAGTGCCGTATCTATGTTTGTGTTCTTCTTACACATCTCAGCAAGCCTATGAGTGCAGCAGACATCAGTAGTGTTTGCTTTTCACAGCCTACCAAATAATTTTTTTCACAAAAATATTCCAATTAGCCTCAAACCAGCACACTGCAGCAAAACCAAAAAGAAACCTTTTTGGGGTGACAGAGGGACTTTTGGTTTGCAAATGAAGGTAGGAAAAGAAATGGAGGTTTTCCTCGTGTTCTTCACAGTATTCTGTTGTCAGAAAATCAATTTCTCCTCCTGATTTGCTTCTCTTTGTAGAAGAATTCCTTGCCTGACCTTTGCAGCCAGTTTGTGACCTCTTTGCCTCATTTGAATGTGTGTGTGTACATGTATATTCAATGCCCAAAGCTGGCCTGCTGGTGTTTTCTTTCTCATCTTTGTGGCTAGATGAATAGATTCCACGCTAAGAATTTTCTTCTCCCTACCATGACCACCGTGAATCTGCATCCACATTCTGTACACAGAATTCCACCCAAGTCCCTTGCTCCTAAAAAAAAATGTTTAGACAATAAATAAAACCATAAAAATGCTTCTAGGTTGGAAAGCCGACAGAAGTAACTGGCAGCTCCAGCTGGCTTATGTGGAGTCTTTCATCTCCTCCTATTAACTTATTGGTCAGACAATCTTAGCTAAGATCATTTCCAAAACAGATTATTTTTTTTTTTTGGTTGAGTTCTGCCTTTTGTTTTCTAGGATTTTCATGTTCTTGCCACAGGCATCTGATGTTAGCACCAGCTGTAAGAAGGAAGGAGTAACAAAAACCTGGCGAGCTACATAGGGACATTTCTTCTAGTTTAGTAAAGAAAGTGAATGCTGCACCTTGACTTTTGCTTAGTTAATCCTATTACTTCTTAAAAATGATTCCTCATGACTGGTCAGTATTAAATCTAACAAGCACAGAAAATGCCATTTAGGTTTCACTTTATCTCATTCTAGTCTGATGGAAGATGTGACTGCTTGTGTCACAGAATCACACAATGTCTGGGGCTGGAAGAGACC
>VWYK01080671.1:216-14481 GCA_013399775.1 Semnornis frantzii | reverse complement strand
TGAATATCAGAACATTTTTAGTTTTTTCTGGCTGCAGAGGATGCACACTATTTTACTGTACTCAATTTACATCTGTTTTAGAATATTTAGTAAATCAACCCCTAGAGAATGAAGTTAAATCAAATCAAAGAACAAGTGAGAAAATAAATACAACTAGGCAAGTGTACAAGAAAACATCTCTTCCCCTTCCTGATTACATCGACCTGACAATGACTGAATACTGTGAGATTTACATGATCTCTGCTTGCCTTTTTGACTTTCACAACTTCTTTTCCAGGCCTGTGTTTCAAACACATTATCTCCTGAGCTTCTACTCCTCAAATTCTACTGACTTTATAACATTCATGTTGCTTTATAATCTCATTTGCACCATCCTGCATGGAGAGGTGCAGGCTACATTCATAAATTTGCTCTTGGAGCTAGCAGGTGAGTCAATATCTCTTAGAAGAGTTGAAATAGCATGTGTCAGTAGGCCAGTATATCACCCAAGAGACTGTTTAAAAATAGCCAAAGCAGATGATCTGGAGAGGATAAAGAAAACCTTTAAGATGAAATAAACATTGCACCTAAAATATTCATGCTGAGACCGTGGTGCACAGGATGTGCATATGTTACCCAGAAAACCAAACCTGGCTTCATCAGTTGCAGAGTAGAAATTTCTTTAAGAGCAATTCCTTAATATCTGCTTCATATAGCAGCCATATTGTATCTGGAATTAAAGGCAAAGACACAGACACATTTGCTTTCCAGTGTACTTTAAAAAAGCAAATACACTTGACAGGGTGAATGTGACAATCTCCACCTCTGACTCAGATGGATACCACAGCACAGCGCTGCACCAGCATGGATAAATATGCCCATCACAGAGCACAGCACTCCAAGGCAGAGCTGCTTTGCTTTGGTTTTTTCTGCTATCCGTGGGGCTGTTAGGATGAGATTGACTGTATGAAGAGCTGCTCTGAGAGGTTAGATGAACATAATGAGCTGTGGGGAAAAGGTGCCTGAAAGGATGTTCTTGAGCCGTGGTTTTTCTACTCCAGGAAGTAAAAGAATGTTTTGAGACAAGACATGAGCAAATGAAAGATAAGGAACAGCATCTAAACATTTTTTAGGAAAATAATTCAGAATCACTTTTCAGAATAATCTTAAAACACTGAACTATATTCCAGAACTTTTTAGAACGCTGAAGGAAATCAATATCATGAAAGTCTTACCCTAAAGTTCAAATGAGGTACAGGCCAAAAACAGGTCAAAAATTAAACTACTAGAACCCTACATTGATAATGTTGCATTTAAAGACTAGTCCTGAAAAGCTATCCAAACAGATGGACCTTGCTGCACATATGACAGGGAGCCTGCAGGGAAGACATTATTTGTCCAAAACTGAATTGCCTTGCAGAACAGAAATCTTCTGCAGAAGATGCATTTAATTATTATAAGAACCTTTGTTTTTCATTGTTTCACAACCATTTTGCTTTGCTTTTTCCACAGGTTGTGCTCAGAGAAGGATCTCAAGCAGATCTTAAAGACCCTAAACAGGCCTGTAGGGTGGCTTACATGATTTCTCTCCCTCAGCAGTAGAGAAATTGAATTTCTAAAAAAGACCACAGTTCATAAGTCAATGACCAGATTTAGCACCTTCAAAACTTCTAAGCATAATGAAAAATATTATCTTTTGAAAAAGGCAGGAAGGGTAATACCTGGAAGCTCTGAGAATGCAAATTGTGTCCCTGCTTCAATTTGCTTTTCAACTACTTAGATATAGTGATAAAATTAAAAAGCAGTCACAGAGTTCTTATCAGACTTGTCCCATGCGAAGACCAGGAACAACCAAACAATGCTCTGCGTTTCAGAAGCAGAATTCTAACTAGTAACATGTAACCTTTTCTCTAGTTTTAACTCTTCTCCTTATGTGTCATTGACTTGAACAGGCAAGCCTGACTCCAGTGAAGGTGCCTGCTACTTTGACTCACACAAGCTACAAAAGAAATTAGTATTCCTTATGGGATAGGGACAGGAAACCATGAAACAGATGGGATTGAAGCCTCAACTTTCAAGGTAATTAGAGCTTTCACCAAGTGATCAATACTATGTGAGTAGAATGTATAAAGAGAGTTATGATATATAAATTACAGGTAGGGCTTCTTATTTTATCAAGGTCTTCTGGATGAAAACTGGTGATTCCCTACTAAATGACTCTTTGAATTGTTTAATGTTCATTATGTGACATAAACATCAGTTCATACTGTTTTTTTATCAGTTATACTATGATCTTCTACACTGCAACCTGCTGCCAGAGTCACTCCAATTACCACTGAAACAGAAATCATTAGTGCTACGCCGAGGAAAACTTGGATAGGTTTAAGGCAGAAAATGAACAGTGCAAATTGCAAAAAGCACATATGCTTAAAAGTTCTGAAAGCTAATTGGAGAAAATGTGTACTCTAGATCCTACTTCGTTTTAAGCTGCGCATTTTTCAGAAGAATCATTGAAGACTTAGCCTATGAATGCTGCATCCAAAAGAGGAACTTTTTTTCTCCTGCCGGGGCAGATTTGCAGGGAGGAGGCTCATTTTTGCCTTGCTGGTCTGGCAGGCAGCAGAGCTCTATTCCTCTGATCAAGAGATCACTTTCATAACCACTTTTCTGAGGTCACAAATGAGTCTGCTGCAGTCACGCAACCCCTCGCCTACCAGAGCTTAGTATAACAATACAGGTTCACGGAAACCTTTTAAAAAGGCAGCCCATCCTTTCGACCCACGCAGACAAAAGGCACATGCATGTTATCACACGGGCTTCCTCCAAACGTTTCAGTTGGAGCAGGGAAGAAACGCATCACTTGGAGTTTTATCTGGATGGAGTCATGTTGCCTGAGCAAAATTAAATAAAGAGTGAAGACAAATAGCTCTACCGTTCTTTTAAACTCTACTGCCACCTTCTTCAAATATTTCTTCAGCCCATTCCTTTTTATTATCTTAAAGGTCCCTGTCTGCCAACTATGTGCTTCTGTGAATGACGCTAACGAAGATATTTAAAAGCCATGGTAAAGAGTCAAACAAACTTAAATTCATTAAACAACAGATGCGATTATTCTGAGTTAAACACTGCCCTGCTGCAGCGTTAGAAGCACCAACAATATAAGCATGGAAGATCAGGAAATGAGCTTCCTATCAAACATTTACTCTGAAGAAATATTGTGAAAATACAATACAACTAGTTAGAGCTTGTTTCTAGGACAGAAAAAGAGTATTTTATATCTTATCTGACAGGGTCCTACAAATGATCAACATACTAATCTGTTGCATGGACATGCCTTGTAGGTGGTAGCTGGAATGGCCCTTGGGTGATGAGGGCCAGGTGGGAATTTAAAGAAAAATCTTTGAAGTATTTTCCTTCTTACAGTAAGTCAACTCTACCACATGAAGGGGGGGGTTGGCCTATTTTCACAAGCAGCTAATGCTATGAATGTAACTGTCGTTGTTCCATCATGAATTATTTGCACTAATTACCTGAAATAGTAGTTAAACTACTTTGGAGACTGCAGTTTAAAAAATGAAGTTGGATGTATGGCTCATTGACATTTTATGAAGATTAGTATACAGACACATTTCATTTAAAGGCGACGCAAACAGGCTTGCCCAAACCAGCTTTATAATCCACCTTAAATCAGTAACAATAGCTATGAGGGCACAGCATTAGACCCATTGAAGACTCACAGTGTGAGCCAAGATGACTAATTTGCAAGATGACTATCTCTCAAGTTCACTGCTATTATTAGCCATGCTAGCCAGGTGAAAGCTTGTTCAAATGTGCCCACAAATGCTACAAACATCTTCAGGGACGCTGGAGATTCACCCACAGGTTGTGAAATGCTTCATGCAAAGTGACATTGTCTTGATGTTCATGTGTCTCTTCATGCAATTAAAGCAGCTGTGAATGTCTTCTCCTATCAGCACTGCAGTTTGCTGTTTACACAAAAGATGACCTCTTGGTTTACCTTTGATATGAAACTAATGACAGGCCAAAATCAGCCTCATTTCTGCTCCAGGACTCACCTATATTTATGGAGGACATTTAGGCTGGAAACTGGATGGAGGATTGTGAGGTTACTGCTGGTGGACCTCAGTGTCAGAGCCTGGCACACTCATGTCGTGGACGGCAAGTCAGGGCAGTGCTAGAGGCTCAGTCACAGATTCTGAGCATCTCCAGAACTGCTCATCTCAGACAAAGTGACGGTGGAGGTGACCAGCATCAGAGACACTGATCTCTAAAGGCAGCGTGATGGCATCCCCCCAGAGTGACCTCAAGAGCTGCAGTGCAGACAAGGCTGTATGCATTTTTGAAGACAGGCCACAGTTCCAAACATTTCTCAGACTTTTGAAGACGTTGTCCTAAATCTTATGTTACTGTGATTTCGCTTATTGTGCTCACTAGGGCAACTTCCCAATGGAATGAAAAACACACAAGGTCAGTTCCTACCTAAATAAAGAGATATGACTTTGTCTCTCTTTGTGAAATTTGGCTAAGCCACAAGAAGTTAATCTAAAGTGAAAGAATATTGGATGCTAATGCAAGTATTTGATTAACATGACAATTTTTACTTTCTAAGTATGGAAAGAGATACATGAGAATAGTGTTGTGCTATTTTACAAACAAATTATATTATTTTTCTGGAGGCAATTGGTGAAAAAATCATTGGTAACAGCAAGAATGAGTATGTGTGTGTGTATATATAGACATAGATACAGATAGGAGTATTTCAGGGTAAATACTTGCCACTCGCCTCTGTTCTACATGGCCACAGAGCTGGTACCTGTCTAGCTTTATTGAGAGTCCTTCTAATATATTCCTTGTTGTATGAAAATAAAATATTTGCAATTTTTTTGCAAGAATATGACCTCTTCTACTCAAAGGCCTTGTGTTCAGTTGCTCCATTGTCTAAGGTGATGCAAGAAAGCATCTAATACATGTGCCTAAGAGCCATTGGATCTGGACTTCTACAGAAAGAACTGAACTGTGCAATAACTCAGTACAGTGAAATCAAGACAAACAATTTACAAATAATTACTGCAAGCTTTCCTTATTCCCTCCACAGCTCTAAAAACTTTATCTTACTCCACCTATATATAAGCAAGAACATGTTGACAGCGATTTGGATTAGGCACAAATCTTCCTTTATCTTATTTGTCTACTCTTTTTGTAAAGTTTATTTCATTTCAAAATTAACCAGAGAAATGTAATCCAGCTTACTTATACTGCAACTAATAACCTAAAATCAAACTATTTCAGATTAGTGTTATATAAAATATTATTTAATAATATAAATATAACTAATGCAGATCATTATTTAATGAAAAGATTAAATTGCCACTAAGAGGTATTCTTTTATTAGAAATAAGTTGAAGTACTGTGAGAAATTACAGTAATTACAATCAAGCTTTAAGGATTTCTGAATAACTTAGTTACTCAAATACTATAGCAAGAATGCTCTGAAAAAGCTTCCACCTTCATCCTCTTTCTGCTGCCCTAACATACTTGATGTGCAATTACCAAGCACTATCCAAGCAGAAGGCAGATTAAATAGGACCACAAATAGCATAGCTGCAGAAATAAGATTAAAGTAAGTTGTTGTGATCGAGCCTCCTGCACGTAGCGCTCCGTACAACCTGTTGTAGCATGGCATAGCCTTTGCCTGATGTACAGAAGAAGAAAAGGAGCTGGTGTGCCTAACCATAGTGCTCCAGCCAAGGCAACAGCAGCTGGGAGTTGATGGAGTCAAGCAGGATGGAGCAGGCTGGGAGCAGGGCAGCTGGAACATTCTTACGCCTGATGTATTTTCCACTGCCCAGATGTTCTCCAGTTGACATGAGCTGTGAGACACTGGATGCGCCAGTCCCGGAGGGTGTTCTGACCCCTGGGAAGCACTAAAGAGGTCCAGGCCTGCCCAGCGTGGAGGCACAAAGGTATTTTGAAGCTCTGATCATCTCTCCTCCCACTCGATCCTTGTGCCAAGTTCAGCTGTGGCGCAAGATCCATTTTGAACATTAACCCAATGAGCTAAAATACCATCTGAGACCAACGTGCAGTTAATTGCTGTGAGAAAAAAACTTTGAATTTCCAGATCTATTCAAAATTTGAATTTCCCATTAACTCCACATTCCCATACTAACAGATGGTATACAGGGTGTAGTTCCCAAACTCCTGCATCAGAGTGCATGCAAAGAGAAGAAGGTGCGCTGAATTGCACAGCCCTGGAAAGCTGCTCTCTATACGCAGAAAGGAAAACTTGTACATACATTAATTAATGTGCCCAAGTGGACCCTTGTCTTCTGTGCAGATAGCCTTGGCTGAAACTCTTAAGCCAAAGCTATCCCTGCCATGGAGAGCTGGAAAAGCACTGGTTAGCAGAGCTGACTCATCAGCTGACTAGCCCACAACATCAGCACAAAGGACCGAGAATGTTGGTGGTGGCATGAAGCGTGTGGGTGGGAGCAAGGAAAAAGCAATCATCTGGCAGCCTAATGCAGTAGGAAGGGCTGACAACAATTCATTATTTATTTCCCCCTCCCGCCCTAAGGCTTCATCCCTCTGCTGCAGGGATTCTCATCATTTTGACGCTGTGGTAGGGCTCTGTGCAGGGGAGGGCATGAAAGGTACATCCCCTCCCTGTGGCCCATGCAATGAAAGCAGCAGCGGGCTATCTGAGCTCACCACGCCCAGACCACATAGGGCAAGAGGCCCTTATGAAGGAGAATGGAAAAGAGGTTTGCCTGGTCCTTCTTTCACCCAACAGGAGACAAGAACAATGTCTTACTAGCAAAAAAAGGAGCGCATCATTTTCCCACCAAAGTCAGTCTGTCAGTAGAGAGAAGAGACAGAGATCCAGTTCTGGAATAGCAAAGAGCAGATGTAAGCAAGGAAGACAAAGCAAGGAAGAGAGGGAACATGAAGAATGTCATAGCAAAGATGGGGAAAAGGCGAACAAAGCCATATGGGAAAATACCCAAGAAAATCTACAGAGGATGAAGATGCAAAAAAGGAAAGCATTTAAAAACAGCTGAGGTGAGTTATCTCTAGAAAGGTCACTAGAGAAAGAGAGGTGAAAAGTATCTCTCAAACATTTCAGAAGAAAACAGCTTAACAAACTACAGACAAACAAATTGAAAGGGGGAAGGAAAGTCACCAAGGTAAACAGAAGAAGTGTATACAGGAAAAATAAAATTAACAGATTTCTTTAAAAGCTTGACATGAAAGTACACTGACAAAATCTCCCATTTTTTCCAAATGTATCCCCTTGTGTCCATGTAGATCTGAGTTCTCTTTCCAGTGTTCTTTCCATCAGCCTGCTAGCACTACAAATCTGGCTGCAATATGGCTAGCTGGTCCCACATTTACCTAGCATGAAATTTTCTCCAGACAAATTACTGAAGTAGGGAAGATGGGAGCTCACCCTTCCCAGGCTTCAACCTTTTCAATAGTGCTTTTGACTTGATGTCTAAAAGTGCATTTTAACTTTGGGCAATGCATTTTTCAAAACACTGGGCCAGACGACTTCTGTTACTCCGCTAACGCCAAAGTTAAGCAAAACATAATAAGGAATTAAGGACTTGACCAGTTGTCTTTATGTTTTGTCATCAACCAAAGTGTTTTCTGAGAAGAGGCTTTTTGTCCAAATCCTGCCTGTAGCAGGTCTTTCCTGGCAAACTGCCTCAGTGGGGAAGAGATTAGGTTTCTCACTGGTCTCTTCTTCGTCCTTGCAGACTTTCTGTTACATTTCCCAGTCTCCACTACAGACACGTTAGGACACATGAATATACTGCTTAAAAGTCTTCCCCAACCCATTTTTCACATGCTGCTGTATGTACCATTTGGCAAGGTGGTAATGGAGAGTCCTGAAATTGTAGTTTGCCACTGCAGCTTTACTCTAGCCAGAGAAATCATTCCACTTTTTTTCCTGAACTAAAACTAAGCTGAACAGTACCTTCAGAAGATGGAATGCGTGATGAAGCTGTAATGTGTAAACTAAGCATGCTGACTCCTGTCTGGACATTGTGACCTAATTTGACTAGATGAAGACATGAAACAATAAAGAAACTTCTCTTTTCCAAATGACCTCTTGGAACTTCAGTGTCACTACAGTGTTGCTGAAAGGAGCGCATCCCCTGTCCAGAACCTGACCTCTCCTTCCACCTCATCTACCAGCAGTGACTCAGTCACACTACTGGTTTTAAAGATACTATCAATTACCACCCTGATACTTATAAGGTATGATCACAAAGCAAACATTCAAACCAACGTTATCTCTACTTTCCCAGCCATAAGTACACAGCAATGAATGCCAGGTGGATCACTGTCCACAAATACTATAGCACTTACTGCCATCGCTAAGAATGAAGACTGAATATTGCAGTCTGCAATACCTGCAAACTCTGACTTATCATCAGGAATATATTAGGCTCAAAGAAAGAACTCAAACCCCCCCCTTAAGCAGGTAAATAGAGTTGTATTGCTAGAATTTAATTATCATATAGCTCTGATGGTTCTGAAGGGCTGCTGAAAACAATCAATTCCTGCTGAACACAGTCATTTGAGAGCACTCAGCACCTTGCATAACTGAGCTGTTAGTAACCATTAGAGTAATTCCTGTAATTTTAAACATCTCTAATTTCCTCAAAGAAATATTACTTGTTTTAATTTTTTTCTGTGTGTGACAATGTAAATTAAGACATTAAGTATGGAAAGAGGAAATGTAGTCATATTTTTCTCCAGTTACTGTCTTAGCCCTCATAATAATATATTGGGATATTTTCCACATAAATCCTTATATTTATCAGTCCAAGATCTATTACCTAAGCTATGTTATTTCTCCACTCAAGAAATGTCTTCATAAATGATTACACACTGGGCCATTTTCCCCCATGAAGTTTAAAGGGATCATTTGATGGCACAATACAATTTTTTTTTTAATTATTTGGAGCAAAATGTGTGGATTTTGTGAGAAGTTTTCAGTGATGTAGTACAACATGCTAGTAGCATGTAGTTAAGTGGCTATGAATTTGATAATGGACTAGAAAAACAAAAAATAGGTCAGGTTTTGATTTAGCCCTGATCTTTCTTCTTTTCACTTCTCTCATCTTTTGTCAGCTGTTTCCAATACATAAGTAGCCAATCCATGCTGCAGGTTCAGTGGTAATAGGAATAGCAGACAGTATTTATTATAGCAAAAAACTACAGAGAGAGATTTGCTTCCTATATGTATACCTTCAACTTGATATATTCCATGGCTATATAAAAAGGAAATGCATTGAAGGGATTTTAATGGAATTTTAGGGGCATAGTAAATTCATAGGATATGTGTTTATGTTTTGGGCAGACTGTTATACAGCACTGACCTTTCACAAAAGAAATTATTAACTTCTCTGAAGGAAGTTTTAAAGTCTCTTTATAACTTCTCTTGGCAAGCATTTAATTTAGTTTACTGATATGCATTCTGCTTCCACTTCTGCTCATATAGTTGTCAGGGTTTTAGAAAATTTGTCAGTTGCATTATCTGCACGACTGCACCAAAAATTGCAATCAAATTAAAACTGGATTTATGAAGGCAAATCTGCTTTGTCTCATCTGAAAAGAAAAATAGTTCATTTATGGTGGGGAATGTTCTGACTAATGTGCTACTGCTACATTAGACAGAGAGGAAAAGCAACTGATTTAGTCACTTGGGATTTTCCTTTCAATGACATCAAAAAGACACTAGATTAAATACAATGAAATGAAAAACAAGTCACTTAGAGTAATCCACTGAGCTGAACCTCAGGATGAATCACAGAATATTAGGGGTTAGAGGAGACCTCAGAAGATCAAGTCCAATACCCCTGCCTGAGCAGGATCACCTAGAGTAGATCACACAGGAATGCATTCAGTTCAGTTTTGAGTAACTCCAGAGGAGACTCCACAACCTCTCTGGGAAGCCTGTTCCAGTGCTCTGTCACTCTCATAGTGAAAAAGCTTTTTCCTCTGAGATTGCATTCAATGCCCCTTGTCCTACCACCCAACATTCACCAGTCACATATTTATAAACATTACCTAATGATATAGCAAAATGAGCAGCTTTGCAGAGAAGCCAGCTCCCATCTCATGTTTTAGGGTTTCCAAGCACCTAAATAAGGTCCAGTCTCAGCTTAGAAAGACAGCTGTCTTAGACTCACTCATAGAAATCATGTGACAAATCTGAACTTTTGGGCTTGACTAAATCATAACTTTATTTATTTTCATACTTTTGTAAGACTCACAGCCAGCTTTAGCTCTGTATATAACTAAAGATTTTAGTGCAGGAGGAATTGTTGGCTGACCCAAGGACGATTTCTGGAAGGGTATTCCATCCATAAAGGACAATGTGAAGAACATGAAGGATGGCTGTAGGAGAAAGTGTGAAAACTATGGAATGAAGAGAGAGGGTTAACAAGATTAAAGACCTCACAGGTAAGGATTATTACAATTACATGGCCTTAATGGGAAAAAGCTGGGCATGGAAGATGCCTGTAGAGAGGGCAGACTAAGTTGCTGATTCACAGAAATGAGCTGTGGTGCACAAATGCCAGTGATGTCAGGAAGGCCTGTGATAGAGAGGTTACAAAATGAGGAGAATACAAGATTCAGCCTTTGCAGCATGTACAGAAAGGAAGTTACAGCTGAGAAATAGTGGAGCAAGACAAGATGTCCCCAGGACATTGAGGCAAGATGAAGAAAGAGTGCAGTGTGGCCTTAACCTGCTCCCAGGGAGGTATCTGAGACTCAGGGCTGAGGCTGGCCCTCATGCCCTCAAACCACCCTGCTCCTGACTGTGGTGGTGGGATGAGCCCTGTCAGGGATGGACACCATGAGGACCCTCCATCCCTGACAGGTACTTCTGCAGCAGCTGCTAGAGCAGCACTGATGTTGGCACCCAAACAGGGGATTAGGAAATAAAAAATGAGGCACCACTCTTGTCCCTGGGCAGCATTCAAAGGTATCTCGTGCAGGTTTGGAAAGTACATGACAAGAAAGACTAAAAGGCATGAAGAGACTCTAGTCTTCTCCAAGACCATGATGACTGTTCAGAAGATGGAAAAACAATGATTAAAACAAATCTGAAGAAACAACATCACATGATAAAGTCCTTTCTACTGTATCAACACTGCAAATGCCTCAGGCTGCTACTCAGAGATGTCACTATTGATTGTTGCATGACATAGGAGGTTCTGGTCATTGGCACACACTTTCTCAAGGAGTTACTAGGTCAACCAGGGTTGCCTACCTGAAGTCTAGTAAGATACTTTGTTTATTGCTAGCATTTAATTCAGATTTCATTTGCTCATTTTAAATACTTTGCAAACTCTAAGAAGGGTATGCAAAAAAAAAAAACAAAAAAAAACAAACAAACCCACACACTCCCCCTAAGTAGTTTTAAAAGTGCAATAAAATACTATCAGTAAACAAAATTCCAATTTAATTCATCAGAGACCAAAAGAAATCTTGAAAAGACAGAATGAATTACAGAAAAGCCTCCCTCTTAGCCTTGCCATCTTCCATACCTTAGTCCTCTTGTTCCTGGACTGAGTAATTTCAGTGGATCTTTAGGCTGTCAGAAATGGAAACACAATTGGCAGCACAGAATAAAAAACTCACTGAGAAAGCTTGAGCATACCTTGTGCAAGACAGGAAGCAAGAGGTATGTGCAAGACAATGTGGAGGGAGCAATACAAAACACCAGTGAGACAATACTGATCCACATGGCAGGCAATGGTCTCAGAGCTTCAGAGAAATTCAGAAATATTTTGAGGAGCAGAACAAGAAAGAGCTTTTCTTAATAAAATTATTGAAAGTAAATACTAAAACACACCCAAAGTGTGCTCACTAAATAGAAGCAATGCAGCATTTGTATGGAATTCTAAATGATGGACATATGGAGCTGTGGATGTCATCTAGCTGGACTAAGCTATGGATATCACTGATGTGGACTTACATCAAACCTTTGAAAGAGTTCTCCATAACTTTCTTCTCTCTAAATTGGAGATACAGATTCACCTGGAGTACTCACTCCTCCCCTGGAGTACTGTGTCTGCTCTAGAGCCCTCAGCACAAGAAGGACATGAACATGATGCAGCAGGTCCAGAGGGGGGGCAAAAAATGATCACAGGGCTGAAAAACCTCTCTTATGGAGGAAGACTGAGAGAGTTGAGGTTGTTCAGCCTGGAGAAGAGAAGGCTCCAGAGAGACCTTGTTGCAGCTCCCCAGAGCCTCAGTAGAAAGTCACAAAAGAAAGAAAAAAAATCAAATTCTTTTTAGCAGAGACTGTTATGACAGGACAAAGCATAATGGTTTTAAACTAGAAGAAGGGAGATTTAGAATAGAGATAAGGAAGAAATTTTTTATTATGGGTGTGGTGAGAGACTGGCACAGGTTGCCCAAACAGGTGGTAGATGTCCCATGCCTGGAAATATTCCAGGTAAGGCTGGATGGGGTTCTGAGCAACCTGATCTAATTAAAGATGTTCCTGCTCATTGCAGGGGGTGTGGACTAGGTCACAATTAAAGGCCCCTTCCAGTCCAAAGCATTCTATGATACTATCATTCTGTGAGTATAAGCTCAGAGATCTTTGAGCTAACTCTGAGGGTATTGGTATGGACACACAGCATCTTATGCTCCTACATGGAGATAACAGAATCTTGGGAAAATGTGTGGTTGTGTGGCTTATCCCCAAGGCACATGGCCACTCTGCTTCTGAATACAGGATCCACTCTAACACCCACATTGTTTCAGAGTTCTCTGCAGAGGGCTTCAACCATATGCTGTAATCCAAAAGCAAGCTGGTAGCAAAGGGAGAAGAGAAGCTAGGACAGCATCTCACACTGTTCCCTAGCCTCAAACTGTTTGTCCCATTTCTCTTCAAAGCCTTATGCAATTATATCACACCAAGCTACATTCCTTGTTGTTTTGGATAAGAAGTATTGTCTTTCCTTTAAAATGTATCTGTGTTTAAAATAAGAAACAAAGTAAATCATTTTCTTGACAATACAGAAACACATTTCCTCTCAGAGATGGTAATCACTGGTGAAGCTGAGAACAAATGTAAACCAAGCCAAAGGTCATGCCTAAATGAATGCTTGCCTACCTCCCATCCACTGCAGCAGTGATTAGGACAATATTATTGCTAATGCCTTCTACACTCACAGCAATTGCTAGGAATTTCTGGAGTGAAAATGCCATCTTTCCTGTGATGGAAATACAATTTGTTTCCACATCCAAGGAAAACTTGGATTACAGTGGAAATGAACTTATGCTGAATTCTTTCTCAGTCTCCAGACACAATTTAACTTCAGAAAATTAGGTGAGTGGAGGCCCATTTTTTATGGTATAGGATAACAGAACTTGATCCATAGAGAACTATAATGGTGTTTCAATAGCTGGTACCAGGGTGTGCCAAGGAGGGTCTTAGATGCAGAGAAAAGACAGAGCAAGCATGATGAACAAGCAAGATGAACATCACTGAATGCAAAAGAGAGTGCATTTTTCAGGCTACTGGATTAGATAGGCCCAGGGTTTGGGGTTTCTTTTTTCCCACATACCTACATTTACTTACATCAGTGCTACGTGAGATGCATACTGTGAGCTAACCAAATGCAACTGAACATAAAAGCCTCTCCTGTCAGAATGGTTACAAATTACTAAGCAAGCTGGAGAAAAATAAAAACCCACACTTAACAGCCGAAAGTATTTTAGTGACTTCCCCTAGAGTTGGACCAATATAGCAGCTGCAGCTTGTGAGAACATCTACAACCAGCCATGCTATGTGTCTGTGACCATGCTGTCTGGTTCTGAGCATACTCCTACTATCACTAGGAACAGTGGAACTCTTCCAGTGCCAGATGCCCTCAGGATAAGTCTAACAAAGATTTGCCTCACATCACTTGTCATTATCAGCTCCCTGGTTTTCTAATCAATCTTGTTCATGTCAGGAGAAATGCTGAGGCCTACAGGCATGATCCTTTGAATGGTGTCCAGTAACAGAAAGTGGTATAAGACAGAGATCCAGAACTGCAAGAGGAAATTCTGCAAGAATGGTCATGATGGTGCATTTCCCAAAGACAGAGTCCAGCTCTCATGGATTATGCTTTCTGCAGGTGTCTGATGCAGCCTAAAAGCTCTGAGCTTGTGAGAGCTGACTATAAACCAGCTGCAGCACCTGACACAAGTATCCAAGCAGGATCACAAAAGGTCTGACATTTA
>VWYK01080661.1:420-13726 GCA_013399775.1 Semnornis frantzii | reverse complement strand
AAAATTCTGGCTGGATGGCTAAGCTCAAGAAGTGGTGGTAAAAAGAATTAAATTCAGTTGGCAACTGGTCACAGGAGGTGTTCCTCAGATTCACTTTTGAGGCCAGTTCTCTTTGACAATCTTTATCAGTGATTTAGATGAGGGAATTTGAGTACACCCTCCATAAGTTTGCAGATGACACTATGCTGGGAGGGAGTCTTGATCTGCTTGAGGGAAAAGGCTCTACCAAGGGACCAGCACAGGCTGGCTCAATGGCCAAGGCCCATTGTAAGGTTAAGTGCTGTATCCTGCAACTGACTCCCAAGATTTCATCCAACACTACAGGCTTGAGGAAGAGTGTCTGGAAATCTGCCCAAAAGAGGAAGACCTAGGGATGTGGATTAATAGCTGGCTGAACATGAGGCAGCATGTGCTCAGTTTAGTCAAAAAGGCAAACAGCATCCTGGCTTGTACCAGGAACAGTGTGACCAGCAGGACCAAGGAAGCATTGCCCCCATGGACTCAGCAGTGGTGTGGCCACACCTTGAGTACAGTGTTCAAATTTGGGGACCTCACTACAAGAAGAACATTGAGGTGTAGGAGTGTGTCCAGACAAGGACAAAGAAGCTGGTGACGTGTCTGGAGAACAGGTCTGGTGAGGAGCCACTGAGGTTGTTTAGTCTGGAGAAAAGGAGGTTGAGGGGAGACCTTATCTACAACTTCAAATGGAGGTTGTAGTGAGGTTAGCATTTGTTTCTTCCTCCTCTGAGAACAAGTTACAGGAGAGGAAATGGCCTCAAGTTGCACCAAGGTAGCTTTAGATTGGATATCAGAAGAAACTTCTTTGCTGAAAGGCTTGTCAATAACTGGAAAAGGCTCTCCAGGGAGGTGGTTGAATCCCCATCCCTGGAAGTGTTTAAAAGTGGCAGAGATGCAGTGAGCAAGGACATGGTTTAGCACCAGACTTAGTATACTGAGTTAGATAATGGTTGGACTTGATGACCTGAAAGGTCTTTTCTGTCTGGCAGCAGGTGTAAGGTGTGTCACCTATGACCATGTACTGCCAAGCATCACCAATCCAGCCAGGCTTGCAACCAGGCTAGGAGGGCAGAGGGGCACCACACCTCTTCAACATCTCTAAAACACAAGACTCAGCACAAAGGCTGTGTGTTACAGGCAGCTCCTCCATTCAGGGAATATCTGTCCATACTGCTTCAACAATTAAAAAGCTGGTCTCCCATGTGAGCCAGCTGCCTCTACCCCAACATGCAGGAGTTGCCACCCTACAATTTGTAGAAAATGAAAGAGAAAGCAGGCCATTGCTAGCCTGCCACAAACAACTGATTCAGTAAATTCAGAGCAGTGACAACTAGCAAAACATGGCTCTGGACAGAAGCCACTACATGCATCAGTTGCAGCCGACTAATCTCATACTCAGTGGAATCAGAGAGGTAGAGTTTGGAAAGGATCTCTGGGGATCTTCTAGTCCAGCCCCCCTGCTAAAGCAGGTTTGCCTAGTGTGATTTGCATGGCAATGCATATGGGTGGGTTTTTTAATTCTCCAGAGAAGGAGACTCCACAACCTCTCTGGGAAACCAGTTTCAGTGCTCTGGCACCCTCAAAGTGAAGAATTTTCTCCTTTTGTTCAACTGAAACCTCCTGTGTACTAGTTTGCACCCAGTGCTCATTGTTCTATCACTGGGCACCACTGAAAAGATCCCACACTGATCCACTTGGCCTCCACCCCTTAGATAAGATCCCCTCTCAGACATCTCCAGACTAAACAGCCTCAGGTATCTCAGCCTCCCCTCAGAGAGATGCTTTAGTCCCCTTATTACCTTTGTGGCCTTCCATTGCACTCTCTCCAGTAATTCCGTCTCTTGAACTAGGGAGCCTAGAACTTGACAGTATGTTCCAGCTGTGACCTCACCAGGGCGAAGGGGGAGGAGAACCTCTCTCAACTTGCTGGTCACACTCTTCTTAATACACCGCAGGAGACCATTTGTCTTCTTGGCTGGCCCCTTCTCCACAGAGCTGCTTTCCAGCAGGGCAACTGCTCACCTCTACTAGTGTATGGAGTTACCCCTCCCAAGTAGTTAGAATATTTGACTGGTGTTTACTGGTGTCAAACAGCTGACTCAGTTGAGACTCTTCATCTTTTTCCAGGGCATAAGACTTCTATTGTACTTTCAAGACAACTGGAAAAGGGGAAACTTAACTCCCATTTTCAAAAAGGCTAGTCAGTCTCACCTCTGTGTCCAGTAAGATCACAGAGCAGACCCTCCTGTAGGCACTACAGAGACAGAAGAATAGCAAAGAGGTAATTGGGTACAATCAGCATGGCTTCACCAAGGGCAAATCCTGCCTGATAAACCTGGTTGCCTTCTGCGAACATGTCACATCACAAATAGATGAGGGGCGAGCAACTGATGGCATTTACCTGGACCTGAGCAAAGCCTTTGACACTGTCCCGCACCACATCCTGGTCTCCAAGCTGGTGAGACATGGGTTTGATGGGTGGACCATGAGATGGATAAAGAACTGGCTTGATGGCTGCACCCAAAGAGTGGTTGTCAATGGGTCCATGTCCAAGTGGAGGCAGTGACAAGCAGAGTCCCTCAGGGATCAGGCCTGGGACCAGTCTTGTTCAACATCTTTGTCGGTGCCATGGACAGAGGCATTGAGTGCAGCCTCAGCAAGTTTGCTGATGACACCAAGCTGTGTGGTGCAGCAGACAGGCTGGAGGGCAGGGATGCCAACCAGAGGGAGCTGGACAGGCTGGAGAGGTGGGCACAAGCCAACCTCATGAGGTTCAACAAGACCAAGAGCAAGGCCCTGCAGCTGTGGTCGAGGCAATCCCAAGCACAAATCCAGGTTGGGCAGCGTCTGGCTGGAGNGCATGTCCAGAGAAGGGCCACGAAGATGCTCAGAGGGCTGGAGCACCTCTGCTATGAGGACAGACTGAAAGAGTTGGAGCTGTTCAGTTTGGAGAAGAGTAGGCTCCCAGGTGACCTTCTTGTGGCCTTCCAGGATCTGAAGGGGGCTACAAAAAAGCTGGGGAGACTTTTTAGGCTATTGGGCAGTGACAGGACTAGGGGGGATGGAGCAAAGCTGGAGGCGAGGAGATTCAGACTGGATGGGAGGAGGAAGTTCTTCAGCATGAGAGTGGTGAGAGCCTGAATGGGTTGCCCGGGGAGGTGTTTAAGGCCAGGGTGGATGAGGTTCTGGCCAGGCTGATCTAGGGTAGGGTGTCCCAGCCCGTGGCAGGGGGGCTGGAACTAGATGATCCTTGTGGTCTCTTCCAACCCTGACTGATTCTATATGTAAAGCTTTTCTGCCCATCAGGGGAACAGCAAGCCAAGTGTGGCTGTGTAAGACATAACTGAGAGCAGGCTTGATTTAAGAGTATCAAGGCAATGAGCATATTCTTCATCTTCTGAGGAACTGGACCTCAGCCCAGGCAGCCAGTTTGAATATAGATGTCTGGCGCTGGGAAGCCACAAGGTTTGCCTGCAAGCTCTTAGTGATCCTTCCCTGAGCTAATGCAGCTACGCCTATGCCAGCCATGTACCTTGCAGATATAAGTCCTCATCCTGACCTGCTCTAAGTTTACTGCTTAAGTACTGTGGGACTGTTCCTTTGTTGACTATGCCACTGTTCCTGCCTGCCTTAATGTGATTCAGCTTCCAGCTTGATCTCCCTCTCAAAGCAGCCTGCCCTTGCTGCTTCCTGCTCTGCTCACCTCTGTGGTCAGCAGACAGACTGCTTCCTGTGTACAAATAGGGCAAGAATCAGCTCTGGAAGTATCTGCAGGGTGCAGAAGCCTCTAGTATCTGCAATGCTAAATGGCAGGGCAACTAAGTTTTCTTACTTGACAGTTTTATCCACATTCTTATAAATCACGAACTGCAGTCAAGCCTTTTTCCACATTCCTATTTCCCTGTCCAGATCCTGAACCTGTTCACTCCTACCTAAAGGTGCTCTTCTCCAGTCTGCAGACCATAATGCATTTGCAGAGGGGTAAGTAAGCTATTAGGTTCCTGATGGAGATATAAAGACCTTCAATCTGCAGGGATTCATAAACATGACAATTTGACAACTTAGAAGACTTACAGCACT
Source organism: Semnornis frantzii (assembly GCA_013399775.1). Classification (NCBI taxonomy): domain Eukaryota; kingdom Metazoa; phylum Chordata; class Aves; order Piciformes; family Ramphastidae; genus Semnornis; species Semnornis frantzii. The sequence goes on along the minus strand of VWYK01080661.1, from coordinate 9,628 downwards.
CTTTTCCCCAATATTACTAGTTTAATTACCATTTGCACCAGTACATCTTATGCTTTATATACATATATCTTTAATTTTTGCTTCTTCAGCTTTTCAAATACATAATATATTCAGAAGACTAAGACAATACAGAAGAGGCTCCTATTTAGTTGTTAATTGGTGCCATGAACTTTCTTTGCTTGGGGAACTGATACATAGTTGAAATGACAGGACCTCACAATGATTTGAGCAGAGAAAGAAAACAAAAAGGCAACCAGCAGAGTCTGTGACTTTGCTAGCATATTATAGCCACCCACAAATTCAGAGGAGGCAGGAAACTGCAGAAGTGAGTATGAAGGCAGGGAAACACCAGGAGAACCAAGGGATCAGGATTAAAATGACTACTTAAAATACATCCAAGAGCAGTCTGGTCCCCACTTCCACATGTGGAACTGCAGCAGCTTTAGAGCTATTTTCAAGAATTTTTCTTCCCACAGGGATGGTCTAAGTGAAACTTTGTCTCTAAATGCCCTCAGTGTAGAAAGTACTTTCTGCAAGTACAAGGTGCATACAGAAAACTTTTAAAAGCCTCACCAGGAAATCTTTGCCCAAAGGGAAAAATTTACATGCACAGGTGTGCTAGCAGAGTGTATCCCAGTTAAAAGTGTTCATGATGGTTGAGTGTTCAAAACAGAAAGAAGTCTTCCAGTGAAGTACCAAAAGCCTAGTGTTCTACTAACTGGGTACAGCTCTAGAAAAGTCACTGAGACCACCTTCCTATCTTTTTTTGGCTTACCAGCTACCAGAGAGGGCAGCCACCATTGTGAGGTTTCCAGCCCGCCCATTAGCTTTGCCCAAAGTAATTGGCAGACTTACACGCCAGATACCGTCCATCATTGAAGATGCTAGTGTCCAGATTAAAGGGTGTTACAAAACTCTCCTAAAGAGAAGAGTAGAGACCAAGGGCCTTTCACACCTTCCTAACCCAATAAACCACACGGGAAAGAGAATGGGTTTGGAGCACATTAAAAATAATAAGGAAAAAATACCCAAGATATAATAGGAAGGTCACTTCCCTGTGGTGCCAAGTCACAGCACAAGGCTCAGGATAGCAATGGAGGAACAAGAAATGCTGTGTGGTGGGACTACCTTGTTGTCATCTAGTGCAAGTAACTACCGAATTACCGTAACAGGTTTGCCTTTTTTTTTTTAAAAAAAAAAAAAAAAAACACCCAACTATTTCCAGTTGCAATGACAAAAAGGACTTTACTTTGGGTGGGGAGAAGAAAGGAGTGAAAATAAAGAAGTTCCTCCAGTCAACCTACAAGCCAAACAAGAAGTTTGTGATGGGGCCCCCACCTGGAGCTGCAGCAAAATTGCAGCAGGTCTACTCAAGCAATTGCTAGCTCCTCCCACAAAACACAGGAACATCCAGAGCTATCAGGAATTGAACCAAAGAGTAGAGTAGTGCATGCATGGGGAGGTTCATTCCTCACCACAGACATAATTAATCAGAGGGTTTTGTGTGAGAAAAGACCTGTCTCCTTACAGCTTCTGTTTACAAGCTGCAGCCAAAAGCAGCTCTTGGTACCATGGGCCAAGCTGCAGAGACCCAAGTCACCACTGAAAGCAGCCACAAAAAGCAGAAAATTTAAAAGACAAGGAACGTAGAAGCAGCTAAGCAGCCTCCTCCTGTATTCACCTTCTTCAGGATTCTTGCTTTCCCTGTACGGATAGGCTCAGAAAAAGAGCTAAGGTGTACCATGTAACAATCTAATGGGTAGAAGAAATGAGGCTACTTCTCATTTCCTTGTCCATCTTGTGAGGAGTCAGCATGTTCTCTTTAGGTTCAGTGATTTCACTATGGGATCATAAATGACAACTTTTAACTGAAGTGAAGATCTGAGTTAAGAGGAAGGGTTGTCCCAATTTAGTTTTGATTGAAGACTAGAGAGGTTTGTGCCCCATTTTATTGCCTCTAGAGCATTCTGGTAATCACTTTGTCGCATTCCGCCATTCAGAATTGGACCCAGTTGGACTGCTGAGGAGCCTGATTGGGAACAGCACTGAAATAAAGAAAGAAGAATCAAAAGGAGTAGATATAATAAGACTTCTTAATTTATGCTTTCCAGAGCCTATGAGGACACTACTGTTCTTGTATGCAGTTGCCTTCACCACAGTTTACCTGGATGCAGTGCTGAAGTCTCCCCAGAGGTCTGTGGGAGCTGATGTCGGTGCCTTTGATGCAGATGCAGGACCCTCTAAGTCTAACAGAATATCTAAAGCAGAAGGAAAACAAAACAAAACAAAAAAACTCAAACCCATCAAGAACAAAGCTTCAGAGGCACTGAGTCACTTTTCACAAACTTCTGAATGTAGGGTCACAGAATCTTTGAAGTGACTCAGAAGGAAGTTAAGACCTTTATAGGATTTTCTTACAATATCAGCTTCTTTTGCTGAACATGCACAGAGCCTCCAGCTCATGCTGGAGGGGTACACAGTCTTGAAGAACTATTCAGTCTTCGACAAGCACACAAACTGGTAGATTGGTGGTGTTTAACTTCTCACAAACAGATTTAAAGCCCAGAATAAGCCCAAGTTCAGCAACTATAAACAGGTGCAAAAACAGTCATCACCTTACCAGTACGAACTGGGCTGGAGCCCAGCCCTATTCAGATGCTTGTGGTTTCTTCTTGTTCTGATCTGTACGCAGCATTGCTAATGTCTCTACCATCACAAGAGTACCATCAGGTCTCCAGATACTCCTGTACAGTTATGCTCTTAGTACAGTATCCAGAACAGTTCAGCAACCTCTTTGTTATAGAATTACAGAAAGGTCTGGGTTGGAAGTGACCTTTAAAGATGACTTAGTCCAGCCCCTCTTGCCACAGGCAGAGACACCTTTGAAATACTACATCCTGTTGGTAAAAGCGCTGTCCAATCTGCCCTTTAATAATTCCAGTGAAGGGGCTGCCACAGTTTCTTTGATCGACCTGTTCTGAGGTCTCACCACCCTCATAAAAAATTTCCTCCTTATAGCCAATCTATATCTACCTTGTTTCAGTTTAAACCTTTACCCTTTGTCCTGTCATCTTGGTGATAAGTCTTAAGAGCTCTCTAACTACTGAAAGGCCCCAGTAAGGTTCTCTTCTCCAGAATAACCCTAACTCTCTCAAGCTTTTCTTCACAGAAGAGATGTTCCAGGCCTCTGATCCTTTTTGTGGTTCTCCTCAGGACCTGCTCCAAAAGGTCTACAGCTTTCTTGTACTTGGGACAGAACTGGACAGACTACTCCAAGTGGGATCTCAAGGGTGAAGTAAAAGGAGAGAATGACCTCCCTTGACCTGCTGGACATGCCTATTGTGGTGGAGCCCATGATATATTTGGTTTCTGGGGTGTAAGCACACATTGCTGGCTCATATCCAACTCTTCTTCCACCAGAATTCCAAACTTGTCTGCAGGGCTGCTCTCAATCCATTCACCCCCTAGTGTGAATACTGATGATTGCCTTGTCATAGGTGAAGGACCTTGAACTTGGCCTCATTGAACTTCAGACAGATATATATATATGAACATAAATATATTTTTAATATAGATTATATAGAATTATATGCACATACTAAAAATAATCCAGTACACCTACACCATTTTTTTAACCTCTTTCTGGTGCTCATACTAAAGTTTCTTCTGTATTTAAAGCCACTAGTTTCTCCTGCATCTTTCAACAACCCCCTCTACCTGTATCTTCCTGCCAGCAACTGTGCAGTACTTTTCTGGTACACCCTGCACAGATCTGCTAGTGCCCTTAAAGCACACACAATTTCAGAAAAATCCAACTATTTCAATTTCCCTCTAGCTTGTCTTAATCAAGTCACTTGGTTTCTCCTTTTGAAAGGACAGAAGCTAAAACTCTGTCCTCACAAGAGCAAGGGGGTATTATTAAACAAACATGAAGACCCTCAGGTCAAAAGAGAAAAGCCATCAGGACACACATCTCACAGAGCACTACTGACGCTAGATTGAACACCAGTTCCTAAAAGCAGGCTTCGACCCTCTCTGTGCACCTAGTAGCATCTAACAGTTTGCCCTGAGCCAATGTTTTACCTGCATTGCTCATGTTACTGGATTTCAGCAGAGGTGGTGGTGTGACATGGTTGGCAATGGCTGTGGAAGAAGGGGGAGGTATGGGAGGGACTACAACTTTGCCTCCTGGTGGCGGTGGCAGCAGGCTTAGGCCACCTGATGCAGATGCACGGGGCTTGGCTGCTCCTCCTTTCTTTGTCATCATATTCTGTATAAGAAGAAAGAACAAATGAGGAAGAGTCTTTATTTGCATATCAGAGAAAGAAACAGGGTAAACTGGGAGGCTTACCCCAATGTTCAGTTTGATGGTCTGCCCTTCCTTAAACCCTAAGTCTAATTTAGGACGTGTGTCAGATTCCTGAGACTCCTTGGAGATCTCAGTTTCCTGCTTTACCCACCTAAAAAGAAAAAGGAAGATATAAGATCCTGTGGCAAAAGGGAAGAGGGTTTCAGGAAAATGCATGGTTCCAACGCACCAAAGGACTACCTTGTCTTGTCAAACCAGCTACCTCCCTACTCCCACTGTAGTACAACAAAAAGCTGGGACCACCACAAACCCAAGAAACTATCTAATGATGCACCTGTAGCATCACGAGACCTAAGCTTAAAGCTCAGGGATCTGACCCTGCAGGTCCCTCAGTTTCCGTGACAGTTGGCAGCACGCTCGAGTGTCCTCAATGGAGCCAGAGAAGGGCATCGTGACCATCCCAAGGAAGCCTGTACTAAATGAATAGGCAACAGCACCTGCCATGGTCTACAGGCCAGAGGAAAAAGCATTTCAGAAAAGCACAACTCACTTGAAGTGATCCTGCAAAGAGACGTTGAAATCAAAGGCATCGCCACGATCCGTGAAGCCAATGCCTATAAAAGCACTTCGTCCTAGCAAGGAGACAGGAGTCGTCATTGGAGGTGCCTTGCAAACCGACCCTTGTATTCATTCACTCTAAAATCCTTCTTGTACTGAACCATTCCAGGCTACCTCACTCCTGACATCTGCAGCTGCACACCAGCAACTCAGAGCAGTTCACCGGTCCTAGCCTTCAGGATGCACTCTTCTTCATACTTTGCACTCTCGAAGTGAGTGATCCTTCCCAGTCCCCGGACTGTGCAATGTAAAGAACTCTCCTGTTATCTTTGCCTTCTACCCCTGCAGTCACACTACTCAGCCTTTTCAGCTCTCCTAGTGATGGGGTTTAGAAGTAGAAATACTTCTGCAATTATGTAACTCTATGTATCTGTGTACCTAAAACTGATGAAGGATGAGCTGTGAAATATCTATATATTTACCAGAAGCATTTAGATAAGGAAACAATGATTCTAACAGAGACCCTGAGACATCAAGATAACGAAGATGCCTACAGAGACCCTGGAAGCATCCAGAACTAACCTAGCAGTTTAGGCTCCGTGATAAGCTATACAGCTCAGCACATTTTGCAACGAAGAGGGCAGCATAAGGAAGGCTGTCACCTTCACCCCTAGGACCCCAGAGAACACCACCAGGGCAGCACCCCTTGATAAGAACCGTGGGCGGGCAGACATAAAACACCCCTCAGAAGTACTCTGTATATGCATAAACTTTCCCTGGAACTCTCATGAATATGTAATGAGTAACAACATATAAACCTCAAAGTTAGGACCTGGGGTGTGCACGTTCTTTGATGGAGAGAGCCCCCATGCACCAGTGTGCTTCATAAACATGCCTGCTTTGTAACCTTTTGGGTTCTAAGGTTTTTTTTCTTCCGTGTGTCGTTCGGGCACCATGTCGCCAACACCATTTCAATTCACCGAGCATATACCCAGCTTCACCAGACTGTCTCCTCCACCTCTAATAACTGGCACATACAGGATCACTCAACTCACCAGTCCCATCCTGAATTCGAATAACAAAATAGCGGCTGGAATCTGTCACAGTCTCTACTGCAATGCCAGGGTACTGATCTATAGGAGCCTGAGCAAAGAGTTCTCCTGCAGACAAAGAATTAGGTGTTCAGAAGAGCAACTTCTTTCTCAAGCATGACCAGGGTTGCCATATACAGCTCTGAGCAGGCTCAGAAGCACAGGCAGAGATACAGCAATCACAGCTGCAGTCTTCCCAAGTCACAGCCTTTCCCTTACCTGAAACCTTATCCTCCAATTTTATATATGCAGTTTTGCCTTTAGATGTGACACGAAGCCGCCCTGTCCAGTCAGGATGGTCCAGTTTCCAGTCAGATGCCCTAAAACAAAAAAAAAAAACCAAACCAAAAAAAACCCAAAAAAACCCAACACCACAGAGAGAGAAAACTCTTCACTTTTGCCCAAGTATCTCAGCAAAAGTCTCTGTTCCTAAACTTCCAACACCTGCAGCTGCCTTTATTTAATTCCTCTCCTGAAAAAAAATCTGAGGTCTCAGCTCCTCTCCCTTGCTGCTATCCAACACACATGGCTCTGAGTAGCCTCTCTCTCCTCTGAATAAAAAGAAATAGATACACTCCAGAGAACATTTTTGTCTTTACCTGTAAAAGCTTGCAGAAGTGGGCAGACTGAAACCCAGAAATTCAAATGGTAAATCCAAAGCAGCTACAATGGACTTGTGAGCACCAGGAAACTCCCCCCAATTAATCACAAAAAAAGTTTTGGTTGGAAAATACGTTTAAGAAGATCACTGCAGAAATCCTATTTCTTGCAGTGGCAAAAAAAAAAAAAAAAGGAAAAACCATTACCAAACTCTACCAAGTCTGGTGCTAAACCACCTCCCTTAGTACCATATCTCGTCCTCTTTCAAATACCTCCACGGATGGAGATTAAAGCACCTCCCTGGGCAGCCTGTTCCAGTCTCAGAGAATATTTTCAGGGAAGAAGTTTCTTCTACTATCCAATCTAAACCTCCTCTGGTGCAACTGGAGGCTATTTCCTCTCATCCTATCACTTGCTCCTAGAGAGAAGAGACCAACACTCACGTTGCTATAACCTCCTTTCAAGGAGTTATAAGGAATGAGGTCTGCTCTTGGTCTCCTTTTCTCCAGACTAAACAACCAGTCCCCCTGGCCAGTACTCAAGAAGGCCTGTTCTTCAGACCTCTCATCAGCTTCACTGCCCTCAAACATCATGGTGTTGCATAACGAATAGCCACCCTAATGTTGTAAAACAGCATCAAGACTCAGACTAGGTGCAGATAGGTGAAACACCATATACACAGCCATCTTGCCTAGCCCATCTAACTCTTTGCCACAAACTGTTGCGAAGGGAAAAACAAAACAAAACAACCCAAAACAAAACAACAACAACAAAACCCCTAAAACCTACAAATTTTACAACTAGAAAGAAACACCTGTGGCCAGGCACAACATCCACAGGCTGCCAAGTCCAGCAAGTACCATCAGCACTTCAGAGCATAATCCTCCTTCTCCTGTAAGCCTGTGGACAGAGCTTACAAAGTGACACTCCACTGGTGTTGGCTAAAGAGACAGAACGCACTTTTAACTCCCAGCTCCACAATCTCTTCCATAAAATCACGTTGAACTCCTTCTGGTTTCCTGCCTGCCACTGTTAAGAGCCAGCAGGACCAAATTCAACGTGCCGTTGTTATACCACATCAGCTTCACATCCCAGCGGGCAAATTGGGAGGGGAGGTCAGCTCTACCAGCATGATAAAGTTGCCTCAGATGCCCTCACCTCAAGAGCAATTAATTAACAGAGCAATCCCTGCTTCCTCCCCACAGCATCGAGGCAAAGGCTCCCGTTGTGAGGAGATTCAAGCGGTGAACGTCTCCCAAAGCTGCAGCTGGTGGGAGTTAAGGCCTGAGGGCACGGGCCTGACCCACTGCGGTCGCAGACAAGGGATTCCCACAGAGCCGCTCATGATGAGCACGCCCATTCCCGGGCTCAGCCCCTGCCCGCCCTGCCTTGCAGCAAGCAGCAGCAGCCCCACAGGCAGGATAGACAGGGCCTCAGCTAGGCTGCATCGAGCCAGGGCCACCCCGGCTACAGCACACTCGCTCACCTGTATCCGCGGTTAGAAGTGCGCGGCGGGATACGGTAGACGTTTACATCGGTCTTCACGCAGAGAACGGACTCATATTCCAACTCAGCCGCCGCCATCTCGGCCACCAAAGCGTGAGCGAAGACTGGGAGCCTAATATCCTAGAGTGCTTCCAACCACCATCTTTGATCAGGGCAGGCGCCGCCTAGGGGCGGCTGGGCAAGCCCACGTCGAAGGCGTCGATGGAGACATCTTGGATCCTGGCAGCAGCTTCGGGTGACGGGAGGTGGCCATCTTGGAGACGGTTCTGATGCGGTTGCGGTGGTGACGCCAGTTTGAACGCTGGCCGTTCTCACACAGGGCCGGAGCGACCATGTTTGGTCCTGGCTGATGTGGCGAGAATGTAGATTCCTGCATGACTTTGGTAGAGGACCTGGGCGCTTTTTTCCTGAGTAATTTTCTTTCCTCGCAGCCTTTTGGTCAAAGCTTAGGGTTTATAGGAAAATGGGAGTTTGCGTGGTCTGTGGTGCTGAGATTGGGAGTCCTTTGGTAAAAGACCACCAAACCAAAGAAAAAATACAGCACAAACTATCACAAGTCGTGCAGCTAGAAGTGGTGAAAATGCCTGCTAAGTAAAGGTCAATTTCAGGAGTGCTTGGGTTTGGGTCCTTCACTAGAAGAAAGACATGGAGGTGCTGGAGCAGATGCAGAGAAGGGCAACAAAGCTGATGAAGAGTTTGGAGAACAGGTCTTGTAAAGACCAGCTGAGGGAACTGGGGTTGGTTAGTCTGGAGGAAAAAAAGCTGAGGGGAGACTTTGTTGTTCTCTACAGCTCTCTGAAATGAAGTTGTAGTGAGTTGGGAGTTGGTCTCTTCTCCCTAGCATCAAGTGAGAGAACGAGTGGAAATGGTCACCAGTTGCACTAGTGGAGGCTTAGGTTGGATATTAGAAGAAACTTCTTCACTAAAAGTGTTCTCAAAACCTGGAACAGACTCTCCAGGGAGGTGTTTGAAGAGGCAGAGATGTGGTGGAGAGGGACAGTTTAGCACCAGACTTGGTATACTGAGTTTGATCATGGTTGGACTCAGTAATCTCAAAGGTCTTTTTCAACTGAGAGAATTCTGTAATTCTGTGAAATACTAGTGACAGAACACTGGAACAGGCTGCCCAGAGAGGTTGTGGAGT
>VWYK01080657.1:1973-12199 GCA_013399775.1 Semnornis frantzii | reverse complement strand
AACCTTGCAGTGTTGGAGGATATCCCTAAAGGAATGAAGTAAAAATAAAAAGCATTTGCTAAATCATGTTTTCTGAAATGTCTAAGCTTAATAGCACAACTCATTAGTTTTGTGGCTTACCTGTTATGATATTCTTGCAAGCTCTATTGACTCTTCAGTAATATATATTACCATGTTAAGACTGCTCCCTACTACCCAGCTACAACATGAGTTGCTGTTCATATGAAAATTTCACCAATAAGATGCAGTTCATACTGTGTGGAGCACCAGTGGGTGAGTGAGCCAATAGTAATTGGTGGCTTGCATGTTTCTCACCTACTGATCACCTACTGGTAGCTGATCACCTACTACCACAGTTAGGAACAAAACCTCAATATTGGTGACAACACTAACAGGATCTATTCTATGCTGTTAGCACCAACAGAAATGTTACTGTGTTTTTGAGCAGGATTAGGATTTTGTCATTTTATTGGAAAAAAACCCCAAAGACAAAAACAAACCAAACCCAAACCAAACCCCAAACCAAAACAGCAGCAACAAATCAACAACCAATCAAACAAAATGCCAACACAAAACTCTCCTAAACAACTATGAATTTTTATTCATCTACAAATAAAATTCCTATGAATCAGTGTGTCAAATATCAGATTAATGCCTGACATAGGGCATTTTTTTTTTTAAATCAGAGTAAATCTATATATATGTGTTTTAACAACTATTTTCAGATTAGGTAAACGTAGTGCACTAGAATCAAAAGGATTTTGGATACAAGTACCATTCAAGACTTTGGATGCAAGTACCATTCAAAAACTCTTTAAAACTGGAAAAGTATTTATGATAAATTCCTCACTCCAGAGTTTGTAAGTAATGGAAAGCAAATTAAATCCTTCATAATTGGCCTTTATACTACGAGAAGGTATTTTAAACTCAGCAATAATGTGAACCTACTGTCAGAAAATATGTATGTATGTTGAACCAATATAGTTTCATAAAGCCTTGGAAAATCCCATTTATCTTTTATTGAAGACACTTGATTATTTCTACTGAATCAGTAGGTTCATAAGATGTAGTTCATGCAGAAAAATACACAAAAAATGTCATAGTATAAATGTAACTGAAATTCCTCATTGGACCCCTTTGGATAGAACACATTGATTAGTATTATCTTTTAGTCTCAAGTCTTATTGCTTGGGAAACTCTTATGAAAACAATCATTCTTGTCTTTAATATGTCTAAAAATTCTTGTGACCCTGTACTTTAGTGACCTACTTTTATGATTTTATTGAAAATTGAAACGCAGCATGATCCATCAGTTACTCAAACTTGATTCTGTATACATGGAGATCAATGACAGAACATCCATACAAGGTTAAGAATTCAATTCCTAGTTTTCTTTTCATGTAAGTATTTCAGATTAAATAAATTTACCACTCTTAGCAATATGTAAAATGCAATTTTAGTTTTCTAGAAATTTCTAATTTAGGTTTGGCATTGTTTATTACTGCTAGGATTTACCTCCTTGAACAAAGAATGACAGTTTTTTGCTCCTTTCACTATGTTCTATGCATTCAGCCTCTGTCATTGTCCCTGTTTTTCATTTTAAAGTGGAGCACAATAGATGCTAAAATCCAGGAATGCCTGAAATCAAAGAAGTGACTATTACAGGTCATGTAAACTAAAACTTAACTCATAGCTGAGTGATTTATGACCTAAAGCAGGAGACTTAAAGTATTTTGATTCTTAAACAACAATAACATTTTTTTCTTTAACTAGCAAATTATTTTTCATGATTTGTCTATAGTGGAAAGTCTGTTATCAGTATATGTTATTGTCAGGCTTCAGCTATTCAGATAAGCTTTTATCCATGTCACTTAATTCCATCACCTCCAGTCTTCTTCTCTTACAAGAAATGTTAATTTGGAGGTTTTTTCCCTGCTTGCAGTTCACTTCATTATCACTTCTTGAGTCCTTATTAAGAGTCTGAGTTAGCATCTTTGCAGGAAATGTTCCAAGGGAAGTTAGATTATTGATTTTAAGTTAAGCAAATTGAACAACTGCTAATTTCCATTTATGCATAAGCTCTACCTTTTCTTTACCCTAGCCTTTGAAGTCTTACTTTTTCAGACTCACTGTTAAATAAAATTTAAAGGAGAGGAGGAAGGGCTAGTACAGTTGAAAGACTACAAGTAATGTCCTTCATTGGCCACAATCATCTTTACATTCTGTAAATCCTGGAGTCAACTGTTCATTTTAGTCACCCATATGTCTTAGCTGTCATAATTAATTCTGCTGTAAGCAGGATGCAGTAGAATATTTAGGTATCAACTACCCAGTGCCCTAATTAGAACCGAATTCAAAATATGATAAGGTCAAATGGAAAAATAGGCTGTCAATAGCATCAGAAGGCTCCACTGCAGGCTGTAAGAATGCCTGTGGAGAGGGCCTCAGCTCTTTGATATCTTTGTGTTTCCAGTGCTAGTCCTTTCCAGGCCATGAAGATTTCATTTCAATCTGTATTGTGAAAAATAGATACCCCCTTCAATATTTTTTTTTTTCTAATTGTAAGAATGTGTTTCTCACTTGTGAGGAAAGACCATTGGTTGCTTCCTGGACTACCATAAGAAGGTATTTCAGGAGCATTTTCACTATAGTCTTAGTTGATTGACAAGATCACTTCATGTAGTGAAAAACAGTTGTTATTACCAGGGATATTTTGTCATGGGAAGTTTCTCTGGGAATATTTTTTTCTTGCTACTGTACACACAATTCACAAAGTCTATCTGTGCAAGACTTCAGCTCAGTTTTGAAAACCCATGAGGCCTGAATAATTCAGATAATCTGTGGATAAACAAGCTGACTTTGTGGCACTTACCTGAGTTGCTGAGCCTTTTGAGGCTTTGTCATTAAATTCTCATTTACTGAGGAGTTATAAGATTTGTTAATGTTATATAATTCATCACTCCACGGTGCCGGGTGATGGTCTAAGAGCTCAATTCTCTTGCACAAAATTGCACTGATTTTAAACCACAGCAATTTCACAGAATCACAGAAATCACCAGGTTGGAAAAGACATCTAAGATCGAGTCCAACTATCACCTAACCCTTCTAATTAACTAAACCATGGCACTGAGTGCCTCATCCAGCCTCCTTTTAAACACCTCCAGGGATGGTGACTCCACCACCTCTTTGGGGAGCCTGTTCCAATGACAATCACTCTTTTCTTAATTTCTTCCTAATGTGCAGCCTAAACCTGCCCTGGCACAGCTTGAGGCTGTGTCCTCTTGTTCTGTCACTGGCTACCTCCCTTCAGGTAGTTGTAGAGAGCGAGAAGGTCTCCGCTGAACTTCCTCTTCTCCAGGCTGAACAACTCCATCTCTCTCAGCTTCTCCTCACAGGGCTGTGCTCCAGACCTCTCACCAGCCTTGATGCCCTTCTCTGGACACGTTCAAGCACCTCAACATCTTTCTTAAACTGAAGGGCCCAGAACTGGACGCCGTACTCAAGGTGTGGCCTGAGTTCAGGGGCAGAATGACATCCCTGCTTCTGCTTGCCACACTATTCCTGATACAGGCCAGGATGCCATTGACCTTCTTGGCCACCTGGGTACACTGCTGGCTCATGTTCAGTTGGCCCTCAACCAGTACCCCCAGGCCTGGCTGCTCTCCAGCCACTCTGTCCTCAGCCTGTAGCACTGCATGGGGTTGTTGTGGCCAAAGTGCAGAACCTAGCACTTGGTCTTGTTAAAACTCATGGTGTTGGTCTGTGCCCAGCTACCCAGCCTGTCCATGTCCCACTGCAGAGTCCTCCTGCCCTCTAAAAGATTGACATATGCTCCCAACTTGGTATCATCTGCAAACTTACTGATGCTGGACTCAATCTCCTCATCCTGAGTGAAGAATCAGGTCCTTAGTGTTTCATGTGAAAAATACCAATACCATGAGGCACAGCAGCAATCTCTTAAGTGTAATAGGTCAGATACAAATCTGCAGTTTTTCTCTCTTGCTGTCTTGCTCTCTTGCTCTCTCCTGCTGGAGGAACTGTCAACTACTCAGTTTTAAGGCCTCTTTCCACTACTAGAGTTCTGCAAAGTGATCAGAGCCTACCTGTAAACTTAAGTGAAGATTTTAACCTTTTTTTTTGTGGTGTTGTTTCCTTAGAAACGAGCCAGCACACTTGGAGAGTCAGAACCAGATTTTAGGCATGTGATTTTGTGACTAATTTGTGACTACAATTACTTTCTTTGTGTGCCAGCTGGGTAGTAAACGTTGAAATAGCAACGTATGATAACTTGTCACCCAGCTATCAAGAATCACAGCACATCTAGACTAGCTGAAAGTCTTTCCAACAAGAGTAAGAACTGAACACATTTAAAACAATTTTGCTTTAAAAGTCATACAAAATATTAAAGTTCATGTTATGCTACAATATCTATTTGAGTCAATGCTCAGCTTCTTAGCTCTCTCTAGAATTCTGAAAGCTGATGGTTTGAGATTAGTTTAAATTAAAAGTTTTGGCAGTGCAAACTAGCCAGCATAATAATTTGCAACTTAACCATGGTGGTTTGAAAACTACTTTGTGATTGTTATCTCATGTAGATTAGCTAGTTCTGCTGAGCAGCTTCCAGCCACTTCCAAATACTCTTAAAGTATTTCACTAGCACAAAATTCCAGTCAAGACTGTTCCTGTGTCTAACCTAGTTGGCTAAGACCAACAAATGGGAATGCTGGTGGACAGCAGTTTCACGATGAACCAGCAATGTGCCCTTGTGGCCAAGAAGGCTAATGGTGTTCTGGGATGCATTAAAAATGACGTGGACAGCAGGTCAAGAGAGATTCTCCTCCTCCTCCCCCTCTATTCTGCCTAATGAGACCACATCTGCAGTACTGCATTCAGTTCTGGACTCTTCAGAGGAACAGAGAACTACTGGAGAGCAGCCAATAGAGGCCACAAACATGCTAAGAGGACTCAAGCATCTCTCTTATGAGAAGAGGTTGAGATACCTGGGACTCTTCAGCCTGGAAAAGACTGAGAAGGGATGTTATAAATGGATATAAATATCTAAAGGATAGAGGTCTTGATGATAGGGCTGGATTCTTTTCAGTGGTGGTCAGTGATAGAACAAGGGAGAATGGGTACAAAGTACTTGAAATTATAGAGAGACTTTTTTAACTGTGAGGATGCTGGAGCATTGGAACAGGGTGCCAGAGAGGCTGTAGAGTCTTCTGCTCCGGAAACTTTCAGAAGCCACTTGGACATATTTCTGTGCAACCTTATCTAGATGTACCTGTGTTAGCAGAGGATTGGACTAGATTATCTCTAGAGGTCCCTTCCAACCCCTATAATTCTGTAATGTGTCAAGGAGGATATTTGGATAAGGAAAACACACTGAAGAGAAGCAGATAGAGGCACAGCCATATAACTGCATTTATTTTATATAAGAATGTATGCCTGTTCTCCTAACAGTCCTCTCAAGTGTCTAAGCATGTTGTATTGAACAACATGACTAACCTGCATTAGTCCATTCCTTTCCCTCAAGGATTCTCTGAGACATCTGGAAAGATTTGAGTCAAGGGAAGGCATGTACTATCCAGAGACCTGATTATAGTAAGTCACTCTGTAGCTTTTGCAGCAATGCTATCTGACTGCACAAGTGTTCTACTAAGTGCCTTACCCTTTCCCTCCCACACTGCATTTAGCCCAAGTACATTATGAAAAGGTCACATCTTTTTCTCTCCTCTGGCATGTATTTAGCAAGCCTATGCTTAATCTCTCAGGAGCTTTCTTCCTTTGCTTCCATGTGCTTTTACCTTTCCACCTGCATTGGATGAGTTAGCCTCAATGCCCTTCACACATTACCATTTGCTATAATGTGTTATTGACTAACCAAAGTACCCCTTCTTGACTTTGGTTAGGTAGAGTGCAAAAACACAGAGCTGAGGGTTATTAGGGTTTAATTCCTCATATGGTATGTGAGACAGCACTTCAGCTTATGAAACAAAGAATGCTGATGATGGAGTTTATCATGTCTTGTTTCAGACACTGTCTTTGCCTTCTGCTTCTCTTTAGACCAAACAACTTATTCAGACTTTCCAAAGTGTTTTTGTATTTGAACAGCTTTGGTATTCTCCTTCTGATTTACAGGCCTGAATTTCACAAACCTCTCAAACTTCCAAGGCATCTCTGAGTTTCCTAAAATGGTCACCTGCAACAGAAGCCATGCTGTCTAACTACCCATTTTTCCTTTGAGTGGTCTGCTTTAATTATATATATGCTTCCTAGTTACTTCAGCATGTATTTCCTTCAGCGGAATAATTAACAGCTGAAATGAATTTGAACTCCAGCTCCTGCTGAAGCATTGAGCTCATCCTGAAATAGTAATCCTTTAACTTTCTTTGGAAATCTCTGGTTCCAGGAGTCAGCACCTTGGCATGTATATCATCTTAGCTTGCTGCCCTTCTGTTGGAAATATTGCTTTCCTGTGAGTTAAAGCTTAAGTGTATTTGGAATTCCCTAAAAAGTGTCAGCAAGTAAAAGCAGAGGAAAGATTCTCAGATGTGGAGTAGTTTAGATTCTGGTCTCATCTTTAACACTGTGAGTGATTTTGAACAGTGTGATTCAGTTGCACTGAAAAGCAGTGTTAGGTTTGATGCTGTGAGGTGGGACTGGCTGCTTTCACACTGCAGGCTTTGTTCTATTTTGACAGATGTGACTTCTGTTTATGACTTTTTTTTATGCTCAAGCTGTGCTAGCCTCCTGTCGTAGTAGGCCTAAGTAGGCCAAAATAGGCTTATACATGTCCTGGCTTGCCCAGGCATGTTTTTCTGCTCTTCCTCCCTCTGTTGTGGGGAGAAGCAACCGCAGGAAAGAGGACAGGGAACCTGAGCCACTGAGTCTGAGGACCCCGGCCTGCCCAGACTTGCTTGCATCCTGTAATAAACAAGGTACACATGTGTGGCTTGTGCCTGCCTTGTGCAAGGCCTGTGTTCTGCCCTAAAAAGGGAAAAGCAAGCCTATGGCTTCACCTAATATGGTCAGGCTTGGCTAACTGCCATTATGATTGGCTATTCCGTGTCCAAAGGCCCATTAGTCTCATGATGCATTGGTAAAAGGAGATGAGCAGATGACACAATGTGCTCTGCCCTTGTATTTGTGCTTGCTGCTTGCTACTGCCTTATTGTATCCTGAACTGCCTGGAAACTGCCTGCCTTGAGTTTACCAGGCACAGGCTCTAAATGCCTCCATGCAATCAGCCTGCACAGCCAGCATGACATTGTGCCGAGACTGCACATTGTAAGATATCCTGCCTGCACCTGAAAGCCTCATGCCAAGACAGGAAGTCCTGGAGATACACAGATCATTCAGAGAGCCAGGACCAGGTCAGAGACTGTCTGCCTCCTTTCCCCAGCAGTCTGGGAAAAATCAGAAGTCTCAGCAGCTGATAAGACAGTAACAAAACTCCCTGAAAGCATTTGGGTCCTGTCTGAAGCTGTAGCCAGCCCTGCCAGTTGGGAGATGATTTTGTGAGTAAATACTTCAAGCCTCTTGTAACTCANGGAACCTTCTCTTCCACTTCAATTAATGTTATATATTTTTGATGGTTAACTCTAGATCAAGCATTATTATCTGTATAAAGTTTCCATGATCATGTGAAGAACCAATTATTACTAAAATTAATGGGCAGGGTGGCAAGAGTTCTGAATATTAATAAACAATATCGATCTTTGAAAAAATCATATCTCCCATCAATTAATTACCCCTCCATAACACCTCTATGAAAAGTTTGGGGACAATATTTCAGTGAGCAGTGGTAGTACCAGTGCTGAAATGGTAACTGGAACAATACGGTGTGGGTTATGAAGGTCCTAGCTGAGGAGAGAAAGAGCTTCACTATAATAAATACCAAGTATTTTCTCAGGCTGCTGAACAAAGACCAATAGCTGTCTAAAACCTAACAGGAACAGGGGTCGACATGTCATTACTAAACAGGCTGTTATGAGCAGAACACCAAATAGTGTTCTGAAGTCATAACACAGACTGAATACATTCTGTTAGAGTTAGGAAGTTAGGGTCGTTAGGATTAGGGTTAGCAGAATGTTATTTCTATTTCTCAGGACTGATTCAGCATGTGTCAAAATCTCTCTGCAAACTCTTAATCTAAACCATTCCTATCTATGCAAACTGCCTTGAAGTGTGTTTTCATCTTTTATACCCTTATAAAGATTATTAAATACTCTGCCTCTCTTAGGCTTTTTGTCCAGCTTGATTCGTGCTGTAATTGTCTTCCTGTTCTCTATCACCACCATATTGTCTACCAGTTATTAAAAATAAACCTACAAGCAAGTAAGTTTTAAATACCTCTGTCACTTTGTGTTTTGTGATATTAACAGTTTGCCACGTGCAGTTTTCTCTGTTTATTCACAGACAGCTGTGAATGGAGTTTTCCTTTGAACAAGTGTAATTTGCTGTGTGTATGGATATTATTTTTTGAGGGTTTATAGACACCAAACTCTTTACAAGCTGGAGCTGTTGCTAAAACAGCTAAAGATATGTGTGTATTATTTTAGTGGATGAGACCATGAACTATTAAAAAAAAAAAAAAGTAAGCATGTTTTATAAATAAATGTAACTGAGGACTATGCTCTTTTTTCCTTTTGCAAGCAGGAAAAATGAACTTACATAAGGCAAATACAGTGGAGGTTTTGTTCTTCTGAACATAACAGTTGTAGTAGAGGAATAATGCAGTTATCAGGTGGATGCATTGTAAATGTCTCTCTTTAAAGAATGGCAGGATCAGCATCTCTCATAATGGCTATTGAGCTGTAGTATAATGACTCACTTTCTTTTTTTAATAGAAGTTACCTAGTTTCCATTCCTAAATCATTTGCCTGTTCCAGAAAATGTCTTCAAACACCAGCCTTTACTAGTTAAACTGCACCACAGGATGCATCGGGTAGCATGTCCAGCCATTTCAGTTTGAAATGACCTTTTGGTCTTGACTAGTTTCCTGTCTTTTCTGCAGCAGCTGTTCTCAATGGGATGATTATTACTTTTAGCTGTGCTGGTTATTCAGGTTGTAAATGCTATTCATTGGCAAAAGTTTTAAGAGTTGTTGATTTTACAATAGTGGACTTATTTTGTGTGACTCTCAGAGTTAAACTTTATCTTCAGTGTTTTGTTTTTTTTTTTTTTTACTACTAACTCTCAACAGTTCTGGTAAATTTTCCTGTTTCAGCCTATTGGATACAGCCACAGACAGTGTCAGTGTCTGGAATTGGTTTTGGGCTACTGTACTAGCAACTGAAACAATTCCAGCTTTATTAATGATAACTTTTGGAGTACTGGAGTCAATATATAATAATCAGTCATGAATTTATGCTAAAATTAAGGGCAATAATCCTATTGATGTCAGCTGCTTTGTGACTGGGTCTTTGCTTTGGCTTTCTCTCCCATGTTAATGGTAAAAGTATAGCTTTTACGCTCAGAAATGACATGCAAGAATCTAGATGGATGCCCTTACTAAAGATTTCTCCGTTCTTTTTTTTTTTTTTATGTTTTGGTAATGTGATGGTTCTCACTCACTTGTAGAATACCATGACTTAGAGCAGCTCTAAGCAATTTTTGATGGAAGTTAAGAGAAATTACCTTAGAACAAGTCTATGTAAGTGAGGCTGATGGTGAACAGATGATGACATCTCAAAGTAGAAATCTCTTTTGGGCAGTCAGTTCATCTTAATGCTTTTTGCTGTTGCTAAGCTTTGCTGTAGCAGTATCTACAGTGTTTACTTCAATCATGTTCTGTTGTCTTGGGAAGTCTATATACCAGAAGAATGATAGGGTGTGGATCTTACTCTTCTTAGGAAACTCCTAACTAATAAAATAAAAACTGAAATACATCTCTTCAGCACTTTAAATCTCTCCCTTTTCTCTGTATTGGTTGCCCACAAACTCACAAGGGTCAATCAAGTTCTGTATCCCAGTATTTTTTGTGCTATGTTCTTCATCTGAGATTAAGGATAAAATCTGTGGTAGGAAATGTCACCTACCTTTCTTGTGGATATCTCTACAGGGCTGAATCTTACTTATGCAGGAGACAGTGTGAAATAACTGCCCTCCAAAACAGAACATCATCCCAATTCTCCACCTGAAGCTCCAGGTGTACTGGGAACATTTTGCTGACCTTGCCTTCTCTAAGTTGGAAATACCAAAGCATTTCCTTTTAAAAAATG
>VWYK01080653.1:40099-53195 GCA_013399775.1 Semnornis frantzii | reverse complement strand
CATCACTGAGTGGTAAATTCACTGAGATAATGAGAAATTTGGCCAAGTGCAAATTGAGACTTCCAGATGTGTTGTGCTCTGGGAAGGCTGGCTCCGCTCTGTGTGCTACAAATCTTAGTGCACTGGTCACTGAGCCTGGGAAAGCACAGGCCAGCCTTGCCCAAACCAGCTCTCTCCCTGATCAGCTGCTGGGTGCACCCCTAATTCTGCAGATGGGGCACCTGATAAACCTGTGTTTTCTGGATAAGCTGCTTGGTGGTTTGCCTTGTCTCATCATCCCACATTTGAAGTAACACCCCAAGGAGGTCACTGGACAATTTATTAGAAGCTGATAGCTGCAGTCAAAGATTGACACATTTGGGTGCTTAGGAGGAATTAATGGATTAACTCCCTGTCAAAACCACTTTAGCATTCTCCCTTCATAGTCTATGAAGTTAAATTATTCTGGGCAGTGAGGTAGAGACACCAGCTTCAAAGAAAAACCCCAGAAACTCAGCTCTAATTTTCAGCCTCCAATAGAAAGCTGTAACACTTTTCACTCCTGTAGCATTTAACAGTGGCACGCTGCTAAGCTATGAAGCAGGCACATGGAATTGAGGAACACAGTGTTTGTGTCAGGAGTCAGCATCACCATGACCCATCACTGTCTGCAGGATGGAAAGGTCCAAGGAGTGAGAGAACAGATCCAACAGCTGGGTATGACAGGCAAAGAGCATCAGACTGGGACTATGTGATCTTCGAGGCTCCCTTCCAACCCAAACCATTCTGAGATTGTGGTTCTATGAGTGAGCTGTAGACTTTCTCATTCTTCTGTGGAGGCATCTCCACACACAAAGGAAATGAGGTCTGTGCTTGCAGCCTATGGGTGCCTCAGGCTAGAAACGTAAATGCATCAGCAAGCATTTGACTGGCAAATATTTGGACACACACAGGTTAGGGGGAAAAAATGACACCCACTTCCAGCATTACTTTCTGAGCATCTGGCTTATGCAAAAGACTTTAACATCTCTTGAGCACTTAGGAAAACCTCTCTGACAATGCCTGCTCTTGGTCTGCTGAGTCTGGAGACTTCTGCTTGGATTTCCTTTTGTTCCCCTTGAATGCCCTGGAACACAGAAGCTGCATTTTGCTGTGACACTATCTGCTGTCACTGCTTACTCACTGGGATCCTCAGCTGGGATGTACAGTTCATGTCACTGCTGCAGTAGGTAACATTTTAAGTGCTGCAACGTCAACTGCTGTAAGTCATTGCAAGCTTTGTTAAACACGTCTAGGTCTCTGGGTTTTCTTACTCTAGGAACTGTGCAAGACTTTGCTGTCAGCAATCATGAGATGGCTGAGTTCTCTATCCTTGGGAAAACAAGGAGAGGGGTTAGGAAAACTGCCACCCTGAACTTCTGGAGGATAAACTTCAGCCTGTTCAGGAGACTGCTTGGCGAAGTCCCTTGGGAGGCCACCCTGAAGGATATAGGAGTCCAGGAAGGCTGGACATACGTTGGAGGTTTAAGAACCATAGAGCCAAAAAATCCTCCAGTAGCTAGACAGTCCAGGAGGCGGATACAGGAAATTGTAATTTTGTTCTTCAATCCCATAATCCTGCTCTCTCTTTATGAGCAAGGCCAACTCGGTCTCCTTTTCTCTCTCCTGCCTGCTATCTCCGGCAGAAGCTCCTTATCTGGTAACATGGGGGAGTAGGACTCTTTATGGCCTCAGATCTCTCCCTCTCCCAAGAAGAGGTGTACAATTTATTCCTTATCTTACAGGAACAAGAATGTCAGTGCTAACTACTCTTGTACATCCTGGATATGAAAATTATTTGGGGTTTTTTTTGATGCTAAGATAACTCCATGATGGTATCTGATTTGCATGTATGCTGAAGCATTTTTGCATCATTACTCCCAGATGGAAAGCCACAAGTGCAACACAGAAACCCAGAACTCAGGTCTGAAGGTTTTAAATTTAAAAGTATTGTCTAAGGGCATCTGTGTCCACACTATGCCATTTCCAAGCAATTGGACATAGACAGAAACATTAACTTCAGCACATATCTGGAAATGCACCTTGTGGAAGGAGAGAGAATGAGGAAGCTGAAGAGCAGTGAGAAGAGGGACGTGGCATCCTGGTTGGTATTAGAAACATAGTGGCCAGCAGAAACACAAAGGTGATAATCCCCTGTACTCAGCACTGGTGAGGCTGCACCTCAAGTGTTGTGTTCAGATCTGGACCCCGAACTTTAGGAAGGACAGTGAGGTGATGGAGAGTGTCCAGAGAAAGGCAACAAGGCTGACAAAGGGGCTGGAGCACATGGCCTGTGAGAAGCATCCCAGGGAGCTGGGGTTGCTCAGTTTGCAGAAGAGGAGGCTGAGAGGAGACCTTACTGCTTTCTACAACTACCTGAAAGGAAGCTGGAGTGAGGAGGGGACTTCTCCTTGGTGTCAAGTGTCAGGACTAGAGGAAATGGTTACAACCTGTGCCAGAGGTTCAGGCTGGATGTCAGGAAATATTTATTCACTGAAAGGGTTCTCAAACATTAGGATGGTGGCAGAGTCACCATTCCTCTGGGTGTTCAAGCAGCTTGTGGACCTGGAGCTTAGGGACATGGTTTAGTGTTGACCCTTTGCAGTAGTTTGAGGTTTACTGGATTATGTTGATAAGAGAAATTGGTACTTTCCTCAAAGTTCAGGGCAGAATTCAACTAAATTAGATCATTGGTTGTAAAGCAATAACAATGATAAAATCTATATATTAAAAAAAAATAAATCTTTTACAACCAATGATCTAATTTAATTGAATTCTGCACTGAACTTTGAGGAAAGTACCAATTTCTCTTATTAATAAAATCCCCCAGCACAGGAAGGACATGGAACTGTTGGAGCGGGTCCAGAGGAGGCCACAAAGATGCTCAGAGGGCTGCAGCAGCTCTGCTATGAGGACAGGCTGAGAGAGTTGGGGCTCTGCAGCCTGCAGAAGAGAAGGCTTCCAGGAGACCTTAGAGTAGCCTTCCAGTATCTGAAGGGGGCTACAGGAAGGCTGGGGAGGGACTATTGACAAGGTCTGGGAATGACAGGACAAGGGGCAATGGGTTTGAACTGGCAGAGGGGAGAGTGAAACTGGATGTTAGGAGGAAGTTGTTTGGAGTGAGGGTGGTGAGACACTGGCACAGGTTGCCCAGGGAGGTTGTGGCTGCTCCCTCCCTGGAGGTGTTGAAGGCCAGGTTGGAGGAGGCCTTGAGTGCCCTGTCCTAGTGGGAGGTGTCCCTGCCTATGGCAGGGGGTTGGAACTGGATGATCCTTGAGGTCCCTTCCAACCTTACCATTCTGTGATTCTATGATTCTATATCATCCATTGGTTTGCTAAGAGCTATAATGAGCTAAAGTATAAACAATTCTTTCTTCTTAGTTCTTAGGCACTGGGTCTGTTCACTGTTCCTTTGATTCTCTCTAATCTCTTCCCCTAATTTTGGCTGACAAAACAGTATGTAAGCCTTGCTTGTTTTTTCCTATCTGGGGAGAGAGAGGGTGGTGTTGGCCCCCTCTGGGCTTCCTTTGTCTGGGGTGTGGGCAAGATTGTTTTTTGGTATTATTTCTAAATAGTATCTAATTGTAAATACATGTAAATATATTGTGTATATATGCTCATAAATGTAGCTTTGCTGTAAAACACAGCTTTGTTGTACTTCCAAGCCATTTGAGCTGACCTGGGAAATTTTAACTAGATGGGGGCAAGTCCTTAACCAACCACACCCTTCAGAGCTGGGTTAAGGGCTGGATTAGATGATCTTTGAAATCTCTTCCAACCAGATATATTCTGTGATTCTGTAAAAGCCTACATTAAATACGCTGTGGAGAAACACTTTGTGTCCTGCACTTCCCTGAAAAGCTCATTTCAAGTTTTGAGTGTACCATGTTAGAAAATTAAGCTGTCAGATCTACTTAAGGGCAACATGCTAAACTATGACACACATTTTCTCTGTTCACTGGGATAGTGCATTCTTGCAAATCTTCCTTCTATTATTCCTTCAGCATTACTGCCATTCCTAGAATAAAAACCATCTTTGTTGAGTGGAATGTGGAGATGTGACTCTCAAGGTACACATGGTTGATAGGTTGTGATAGTACTGCAGGCTTAATAGGTGCCAAGGACCTACATTGAAGTCTCTAGTAGAAATACATTGAAAAATTAGGTACTTGTGACTTTTAGTCTCCTACCTGGTGTGCCTGTCTCTCCTCACAGAGTATACAAGGATTCTAGGGCTGACTGCAGTTCTCAGGTGTTTCAGACAGTAACAACTGTAATCAATCCAGAATAGCTAAATCCAGGTAACTAAAGGAATTGTCATAGAATGGTAAGGTTGGAAGGGACCTCAAAGATTATCCAGTTCCAACCCCCTGCCATAGGCAGGGGCACCTCCCACTAGTACAGGGCACTCAAGGCCTCCTCCAACCTGGCCTTCAACACTTCCAGGGAGGGAGCAGCCACAACCTCCCTGGGCAACCTGTGCCAGTGTCTCACCACCCTCACTGCAAACAACTTCCTCCTAACATCCACTTTCAATCTCCCCTCTGCCACTTTAAACCCATTGCCCCTTGTCCTGTCTTGCCTCGTCACTAGTCCCTCCCCAGACTTCCTGTAGCCCCCTTCAGATACTGGAAGGCTACTCTAAGGTCTCCTCAAAGCCTTCTCTTCTCCAGGCTGCAGAGCCCCAACTCTCTCAGCCTGTCCTCAGGTCAGAGCTGCTGCAGCCCTCTGAGCATCTTTGTGGCCTCCTCTGGACCCACTCCAACACTTCCATGTCCTTCCTGTGCTGGGGGCTCCAGAACTGCACACAGTACTCCAGGTGGGGTCTGAGGAGAGCAAAGGGGCAGAATCCCCTCCCTCTCCCTGCTGCCCACACTGCTCTTGCTGCAGCCCAGCACTCAGTTGCTGTCTGGGCTGCACTCACACTGCAGGCTCATGTTGAGCTTTTCATCACCCCAGACCCCCAGGTCCTTTCCCTGAGGGCTGTTCTCCAGCCATTCACCACCCAGCCTGTACTTGTGTTGTAATCATCAGATTACTCTTCATGCAAAAGTTCTCTAAAAGGTTATCAACCATTTGTGAATGCATTAAATATCTAAGAGCTTTGAAAAACTTTAGCATGAATAATTCTGCATCTTACTTGTTTGGGGGTTTTTTTGCTAATGTCCTTTTCAAAAGAAGGAAATAAAAACATCACTGCAGCAAATCAAGGATGGCAGCAATTTTAGGGTAAGTTCTCCACTGGTGTAAAATAGCTGTGTCTCCTCTGGACACAGTGGGACTTGAGATGGGAGTGAGGTAACTTAGTAACAACTAACTGGAGTTTGGTGGTGTAAACTGGTGAATAACAGGGTGTAAGTAATGCATTATTGCAGGGAAGTACAGGCTGTGGTGCCCTGACCATGGCCAGCATCCACCTGGCAGAAGGCAGGTATCTTTCTGGAAGGCCTAGCATCAGGAACAGTGTGGGAAACAATGGATGGCACTCAGATGGGGTCAGTGGCCTCCCTGACTTAGCCATGTACACTAAGCTTGAACAGAGCACCTCAATGATGAGATGATACTGGCTCTGGCAATGGGCAAAGCAGTGAAAGAGGGAACATCTGCTTTATTTTTTTTAATTTAAACATTCAGTTTTAGTGATGCTTTCAAAGAAATGGTACTGAGCATCACTCAGCACTTTGCCATCGCTTCCTCCTCATGTAACTTTGGAGCTGACCAAGTATTGTCACCACAGAATCACAGACTTGTCAGGACTGGGAGGGACATCAAGGTTCATCTAGTTCAAACCACCATGCCACAGGCAGAAACACCTTCCACTAGATCAGCAAAACCAGCACCAGGAAAACAGAGGGAATTGAGGGGGGCTGCTCAGGCATTTTAGGATTAAAATAATAATCCTAAAAGGAAAATATTTCAAGCCCTCATGTTAGGAATGTCCATGAACAACCCATGGACCTGGAAAGAGTGTAACTTTTGCACAAACTTGCAGAGCATTACCTCTAAGGGTTGTGAGATTGATTTTCTGGTTTTCCCTAACAAAAGCAATAATCTTGATTGGAAATAATGTTTTCTTAAAGAAAATTCTGCCTTATCCACCTTTGGCTGAAACATAACTGAGCTAGCTGCTGAAAAGTAGCATGCAGAGAAGAGTGGAAGAAATTGGAGGGACTACAGGCTGTAAGCACGTGGAGACTCATGCATTCTAGGCTTCTACTCTTATCTGTAGGGCTTTGCAGAGCTCTAATGTACAATGTGTTGGTGATATGTGAACCCTTAATAAGAGGGAAAGTACACATTCCTTTTGGGGAGCAGGCATTAAATTTCAGCCATCAGTGACTCGGCCAGAGAATAATTTTTCTTAGAGTTTTTCCTATTGTTACTGTTTCAAAGCTTTCTGCAGTTAGGGGGAATATTTGAGTGGCTTATGGAGTGAGAGAAGTGTCAGCTTTGTGAAGACCTTTGCTTCCATGTGTGGCCGAGCACCGTATGGTTTGCATGGGCAATGTGGCAGCCTGCACCTGAATCTGCTGGCCAAATCTTGGTGAGGAACTGCTTAAAATTCATGCAATTATATGCCACCAGGACATCCTGTTGGATACTCTGGTTCCTCTTTCAATACTGACATAATTATAATCATTATGTAAAGCACACAGAGGGGCTATTAAATAGCTGTACTGTTAAAGTATGCACTAATTATATAAAGCACAGTAGAAGGACAGCACAGAATGTCTCCTAATAAAAGAGTAGCCTGGATCTCTGCAATACATCTAAATCAAAGAGCTTCTCAAAATGATAACCTTAAGTAACTATGCACTTCAGAGGCAGCTGTGAAAGAATTGGAACTAACTCAATCAACTAAATTATGTGTAAATGCTACCATTTTTATTAGGGATCTCATATGTACACAAATCTCAGTGGTTGAAGCAGCCACAATAAATGGGTTACTCCATTATCTATTATCGTCTCTTTCCTCCCTGTCAAAACATTTCTTCAACTCTAAAGACTAGCTTAGAAATTTAAAAAAAACAAACAACAACAAAAGCAACAGAAAACCAAAGAAAAACCAAAGCAAAGCAAAACAAAGCAAAGCAAAGCAAACCAAACCAAACCTAACCTAACCAAATCAAACCAAACCACCCTGTGCTTAAATTTCTGGCCCTTGGCTGGCTTTCCTGAAGATAAATATGCTCTCTGCCCTAAGATCATAGAATCACAGAATGGTAAGGTTGGAAGGGACCTCAAGGATCATCCAGTTCCAACCCCCTGCCATAGGCAGAGACACCTCCCACTAGCACAGCTCACTCAAGGCCTCCTCCAACCTGGCCTTCAACACTACCAGTCAGGGAGCAGCCACAACCTCCCTGGGCAACCTGTGCCAGTGTCTTACCACCCTCACTGTAAAAAACTTCCTCCTAACATCCAGTCTAAATCTTCCCTCTGCCAGTTTAAACCCATTGCCTCTTGTCATTACAAGACCTTGTCAATAGTCCCTCCCCAGCCTTCCTGTAGGCCCCCTTCAGATATTGGAAGGTTACTCTACGTTCTCCTTGAAGCCTTGATATTTGAAAGCCAAGATATTTGAAAATGCTGTGGAGGGAAAAGCAAAAGGCCACCTTCACCAGATGTACTTTGATAAAAACACTCTAGACAATGATGACACTTGTAAATGCAATCTTCTGCAAACACTGCTAGCATTAAAAATACATGGCAAATAGAACTCATCAGCTTCTCTTCTGTGTCTCTAAACACAGGCTGCCCTGTCTCCTAGTAGGAAAACAGAATCAATACACAAAACATCCTGATAGATTCAACAGTAAGGATGAGGCTTTAGGTGTTCATGAAACATGTGGACACGGCACTGTGGGACCTGGTTTAATGCCATGGTAGTCTTAGCTTGAAGGTTGGATTCAGTGACCTTAAAGGTCTTGTCCAGCTGAAACAATTCTAAGCTTCTGTATGATTCTATGATTTAGTTGCTTGAACAGAGTGCCACATGGTGTACTCTGCAGTCTGGCCAGGGATGGGAGCCCTACTTGCTAGCCCAGCAGGTGACTGTATGCCATAGTGGAGGGGTTTGGATGTCATTTGAGGATGCATATGCTGTTACATGAGGCAGAATATCATGTAAGAGAATAAATGTATGATGGGTCCAACCAATTTTCAACTGAGATGTGGCAAGAAGAAAGATATTTGCCAAACTCAGTACCAAACTTTGGCCTAAATTCAGCCAACAGTTTCCTAAGCCAAGATAATGTTGTGGAAGAGATTGCTCTTAGTTGGTAAGGGTTTTCAAGACACTCCAAACAGATGACCCCTCTGAATCACTGAGAAGGACAGATTCTTAGCCATAATAAAGGGACAATGTTTCTTTCCACATTGCTGAGAGGTCAAAATCACCTCCAGAAGACCCCAGTGTTTCTCCTGCTGTCCAGGGCATACATTGGTACTGCCATGGTTTTTGATCTGTAGTTATTCCATGGGTCCAGATGAAGCTGTTTTTTTTATGTCCCAGAGATGAGGCTGTGATGTCAAAAATCAGCCATGGTTTGGTTCTTCAGGCACATGTGTGTTTGTAGTGGGAGATGCCATAAACTTCATTGGATAAATATACGGCATACAGCTCATGCTGTACCTGTTGAGTGAGTTCCAGGATCTCTGGCTGGAAGAACATCTCTACATACACACAAGTACATTCATAGGTGTTTCCTCCCCAGCTTCCACTGCTAACTAAGGTGAAAGATGTAGATGAAGGCAGCCTGGGATAAGCCAGTGCAGAATGTAGGCTCCAGTCCTTGGTGCACTTGTTGTGTGGCATTTGAGAGTGCTTCGTTCTTGTTTATTTTCATAACACATTGCTCCCATTATCTCAACAAAAATAAGCCAAGAGTAAATCAAGGAATAAATTACTGTTTAGTTCAGTAAGACAAAGGGAACAGAAAGGGTGCTGGTCATGCTTCACAGACAGAGTATGGAAGGACAAAGTATAACCAAAGAAGCAGAAAATCTCCCACTGAGGACAGAGGCCACTTTTGCTACCTAACAAACTAGTATCTAGGATTATATGTTTTACAGTTTGTGCTGGTTTGAGGCTAATTGGAATATTTCAGTGGAGAAAATTATACTATAGGCTGTGAAAAGGAAAACAGTGGTGATGTCTACTTCACTCATAGGCTTGCTGAGATGGATAAGAATAAGAACTCAAATCACAGATAACAGAGTCTCTCGGGCACAGCGTCTCAGGCGGTCAAGCAGTTTCTGGTTTTTCTCCTTTCTGCCGAGTAACCTCACTAACCACTTTCCTTCTAACCCTCCTGGCTGATCCTCCAACTCATCTTGTGTGTAAGACAAACCTTGGGGTAAGGTATAGGGGTGGGGAGAAGGTGGAAGGGTGGTTGGGAGCCCCTCCTGGGGTCTCTGATTTCTGGGAGGGGAGTTGTGTTTCTGTATTACCTTTACCTTGTATATTTCTGTAACTATTCCTGTGTATAGTGTATATCTTTGCTTGTATATTGTGCTGAGCTGTAAATAGAGCTTCATCTCTTAGCTTCCAGCTCCAGTTGAGTATTAGTCTGGGTGATTTTACAAAGTGTGGGGGGTGGGGAACTCCCAAACCATCACACAGTTGTACTTCAAAATTTCTAGAGTAGAGGCACTCTGTGGTAGACATTGTCATATTAAATAATGGAGGTCTAGGAGACCTCTCATGCTCCCTTTTTCTCCAGGCAAATGTGGTGGGAAGGCCTCCCCTGGGATATGATGGAGGTCACCTCTAGCCAGGTCAGACCATGATCCTGGGAGATGAACAGTGAAGGTGTGACATCTCCTGACAGAGAGGAAAAACTGAGCCTTGCTCCCTGCTTCCTTAAGAGAGGACAACAGTGTGAGACAAAAGGGGAGGTTCTTTCACCTCTGTCATATTTCCATTTAAATAATTCCTGCTTGATTCTCAAAGTTGTACATAATTACTCATGCAGCAGGTTTCAGGGTGAAAGCTCCCTGTCTTCTGCATTGTCTCTTGGCTAGCTGCAGGTGAACACACACTGGGGAACATTGAACATCCCTTCTGGCTCTTATGAGCCAGGTGTTTAGGTAACCTGAGCCACACACTAAGAAATCCTAGGAAGACATATGTGAGACTTGTGATGCCTGAATATGACTCTGAAAGTGCTGAATTCCAACAGTTCCCCACTCAGCCTGCTAGAAGTTTCTGTTCTGATTTTTCCCAGTGTCCCCTCACACATCCCATTCTCGGTACCCAAAGAAGCCTCCCTTTCCAGTCCTATCTCAGATGTGAGTCTCAGTCACAAGAACACTTGTTTTGGGAATTCACAGAGAAAATGTAATGGCTTTCTGTATGAATTGTTGGACAGTGACATCAGAACTCAAACTACAAGCTTTGCATAAGGAAGGAACATTTTTTCTCTCATCTTTTTACCTTTTCCCAGAGCTTTCTGACACTGATTTACTGGTGATGTTGTTGCTCTGTGGTTGATGGCCTTTAGGCCACTGAAGTGTTACTCTAAAATCATGGATATTCCCTCTAAAGCCCTTGAGAGTCATCCAGAACACCCAGTGTGCAAGGTCAAGGTGGAGTGTATGAAAACAGCCTCACTGTAGAGCTTATATGTGACTAGAAATTCTTCTGAAGATGTAACCTGCAGAGACTTTTACATTGTCCAAGTCTTTAGTAACATCCTTTGCATTCAGACATAGCCAAGAAACATGAGGATTAAAAAAGAAGAGAGAGACAGATGGGAGCTGAATCTTTCTTTTGCAGAGATCTGGTAGGAACTGGATATTTTCTAAACCTCAAAAATTAGTACAGCCCTCTTTCAATGAAATGCTGACTATTGTCTGCTATGGTCCTGTGAACCCCTTGAGCACTTAACTCTTCTTGGGCTCACCTGGACTGCCATGTACAGGTTATCTCTCAAGGTTGGCCTGTAAATCATAGAATCATAGAATGGTAAGGTTGGAAGGGACCTCAAAGATCATCTAGTTCCAACCCCCTGCCATAGGCAGGGACACCTCCCACTAGGACAGGGCACTCAAGGCCTCCTCCAACCTGGCCTTGAACAACTCCAGGGAGGGAGCAGCCACAACCTCCCTGGGCAACCTGTGCCAGTGTCTCATCACCCTCACTGTAAAGAACTTCCTCCTAACATCCAGTTTCAATCTCCCCTCTGCCAGTTCAAACCCATTGCCCCTTGTCCTGTCATTGCAAGACCTTGGCAATAGTCCCTCCCCAGCCTTCCTGTAGGCCCCCTTCAGATACTGGAAGGCTACTCTTAGGTCTTCTCAAAGCCTTCCCTTCTCCAGGCTGCAGAGCCCCAACTCTCTCAGCCTGTCCTCATAGCAGAGCTGCTGCAGCCCTCTGAGCATCTTTGTGGCCTCCTCTGGACCCACTCCAACAGTTCCATGTCCTTCCTGTGCTGGGGGCTCCAGAACTGCACACAGGACTCCAGGTGGGGTCTGACAAGAGCAGAGTAAAGGGGGAGGATCACCTCCCTTGCCCTGCTGTAACATCACACAGGAGGATATGTCCTCCAAAGTTTGAGGCAAATGCCTGGGAGTAAGGTAACATGGCTGTCACTATCAGCTTGTCAAAGCCTCACTATGTGACCTTGGAGACGATGCCTTTTTGTGTTGATCTCTACCTCTAAAACGCAGATAATAACCCTTCCTGTGCTGCACATCATATGGTTGTTGTGATGCTTAATTAAAGCACTTAGAAAGTCTTTCAGGACCAGCAGTCTATAAATGCTAAACGAGGCTGTTATTCTTCTTCTCCCATGGTTACCATCAATTGTTTTATTGATCTAGTCCGTTATAGACACAGGAAAGGACTTGTTTATCACGGTGAGCATTGAGAGGCAAAATATTTGTTTTCCCCTCACTATACTCAAAACTTGTTGCCACAGATGTTTTTAACCATCAAACATGTCGATTTACATCTACAGAAAGGGGAAGGAAAATGCTGGGTAACAATTCCCACTAACTAAAGCCCCCCTGATCTTTCCATAACAACTGACATGCTCGGTGATTGGCATTTATTAGGACTTTCATATGAAAGTACTTCGACAGGAAAAAAATACATCTGTTCTTCCTTCTGCTATATGAAAAGCTACTTTATATCAATAGGAGGCTTCCTACTATTACACAAGGCTTTAAATAAGATTATTAGCATCCTGCAAGGTACTGGTATATAAAAATCTCTTTCACTGAAGGTTTTGCATGCAAAAAAATTGCAAATTAGTCCACAGCATCTAAATGCTTCTAGGAAAAGTGAATTGCTGCCAGTGCAAAGAAATTATTAACAGCAAAAGATAATTTTTTTCTTGGTACTATGAAAGTGTATTCATGCTAAAAATCTAAACCATGCTGTACTAGCTCCATGCAAAAGTAGCATTTCTAAGATGTCAAAGTATCTTGGCAGTCCAATTATTCCTTACAGAGTCCCTGCAAATCCCACGTACTTAGCATTATTCAAAGAACTCTTTTTAATTAGTTCAGAAGTTAGGTGGCCGCTGATAACATGTAACATTTCAGAGCAAGCTGAGCAATAAACAGGTGCTTTGTTACTCTGCTCCCTTCTCTTTCAATTACAGGGACAACGATGTTTTTACAAGGAATCAAAGGTTAATGTGCAATTAGAGCTTTATGATGGGAAGAGGCTCTGTTGGTGACTGACAAATCCACCAATGAGGCCCAATAAGAAAGAGAGGTCAAAAATTACTCTACAGTGTGATGGTTTGGGAGTTCCCCGCCCCCCCACACTTTAAAATGCCCCAGGTTAGACTCTCAGCCGGCTGGAAGTTAAGAGATGAAGCTCTATTTACAGCTCAGCACAATATACAAGCAAATATAGACAGTATATACAGGAATAGTTACAGAAATATACAAGGTAAAGGTAATACAGACACACAACTCCCCTCCCAGAAATCAGAGACCCCAGGAGGGGCTCCCAACCACCCTTCCACCTTCTCCCCACTCCCACACCTTCCCCCAAGGTTTGGCTTACGCACAAGGAGGATCAGCTGGGGAGGATTAGAAGAAAAGTGGTTAGTTGGGTTAC
>VWYK01080653.1:1274-39834 GCA_013399775.1 Semnornis frantzii | reverse complement strand
AAGGGATAATTGTCCTTGCTCCTCATACAGACAGGACACATCCTTCTGCTGCTAGCATTGTGACTGAAGGTTGGCCTTATGGTTATGTTGAATGTGCAGGACACTGCTTAATGAGTCTGAGGCTTCTGTCTGTTCTCCAGTAATGGAAACCTGTGTGTAAGATGGCAGAGGGTGTGCTTGAGACTGCAGGTATGTCTGTGCTCTGCTACTCAGGGTTGGAACAAGATTATAACTCTAATCAGTCACCAATTTCCTTATATTAAAATAAAAACCAAATACATCTGCAAGACTTCCTTGCTGTTCAGCTGTGTTTTTTACAAACAGAGATTTAAAAAAAAATGCAAGCAATGCATTTATCTTCAGTGTAACACAGGTGAATTTGGACATGGATTTTATTTTATACTGTTTTTGTTTAACCAGCTGTTTAACCATCTGAATGAGAATGATTAACAGAGGCTGGTAAAGCAAGTGCCAGGTATGGCCACACAGTGGCAAACAAAGCAGCTATGCAGCATGAATCACAGAATCACAGAATGGATTGGGTTGTGAGGGACCTCTAATGTCCTTGCCACAAGGAGACTACTCAACTAGACTTGGCCACTCAAGGCCTCATCCAGCCTAGACTTTAGCATCTCCTGAAGGAGGAGGTATCCATAGCCTCTCTGGGCAACTTATTCCAGAATCCCACCACCTCTGTACTGAAGAAGTTCTTCCTAAGTTCCAGTCTAAACTCACTTTCCCTCAGCTTAAAACCATTCCTCCTCATCCTACTGCTATACACCCTTAGGAAACATCCCTCTCTAGCCTTTCTGTAGGATCCATTCGGGTATTGGAAGGCAGCCAGAAGGTCACCTCCAGAGACTTTCTTTCTCTAGGCTGAACAACCTCAGCTCCCTCAGCCTATCCTCATGGCAGAGGTGTTCCAGTCCTTGGATCATATTTGTGGTCCTCCTCCAACAGCTCTGTGTCCTTCTTGTGATGGGATGGGGCCTCACAAGAGCAAAGTAAAGGGGAAAAATCAACTCTCTTGACCTGTTGGCCACACTCCTCCTGATGGAGCCCTGGGAGGATATACAACCTCAGCAATGGAAGCTCCTGCCATGAAAAAGGACTGTGCAATACCTCGGTTCAATTGTTTAGGAATATTTCTACATACTGTAAGTAAGCTATATTCATAAATCAGGAAAAGCAGTACATGAAAAATAAAAATTAAAGTTTGTATATGCCATCTGACTTTTAAGCCTGTCATAATCCTTTGGGGTTTACTGTTAAGCTTCTTCTAGTAATCACGGAACTAAATTGTTCTTTAAAATGAAATCTGGCAGCTGACTTCCAGTATAACCTGACTCGGGGAGTTATGGTTCTAAAAACAATTTCAATGCCATAAGGTTCATTCTAAAATTATTTTGAAATTGTGAGAGTTGGCAACCACAGTTTGATAAACTGGCACTCCCCAAATCTTAAGCAGAAGGTGGGGAGAAAAAAGCAAGAAGGAAAAACTACTCTGTGCCCAAGTTGGAACTAACATCCACCTACCTCTTCCCCACACCTTCATTCACCCAGAGAAGAGCTCCCCAGTAAAGTATGATTCTCTATTATCCAGGCCTGCTTATTCTTTGTCCTCCTGAATCCCAGACCTAAGTCTTGCCTAGGAGTTTAAAGAAGGTAGGAAAATCACTTCTGCTTGTAATCCAGGAGCTGAGTAGATACAATCTGGTGCCTTGTGGTAGCATGACAAATTACTGAGCATCTCTCCTGAGCAGCTGTGTGCACGTTAGAAACTTGCATGCACTTCTTGAGGTGACGAACCATGATGGAGCAGGGTTAAGCTAAGGCATCACCCACAGCTCCCAATAAGTGTGAACTATCCTGCAAGATGGTTCCAGAAGAGAGATCATCACAGTCTTAGCTGGACTGGGGCAATTTCTCTCCATCTGCTCTAAGTCAGCAGTGCTTCTAGACTTTCCCTTGCTACCACCTTATGCTTTCACTTCAGCCCATAATGAGTTTCAAACTTCATCAGTAAATTTGGGAAAGTAGCCCTGCAGGAGTCAAAGCATAGAGCAGCCCAAATGCCAGGAGCTCATTGGTAGGAGGGAGGGCCAGCCCTTGCCAAGATCGATGGCCCTGGCATTGGGGCTGGGCAGAACGAGCACTGGAGAGGTCACCACCATAAAACACTTTAAATCAACCTGTCTTCCTTCACATTTAAAACTTCCCTTGATTAATGGTGCTGAAAGCCTGATAAACGAGAATCGGCTGAGTTGTGCATACAGATATCTGGGCAGATTAAATAATTAATCATCCTGTAATTAATACAGACAGACACTGGCTTTTCCTGGACTTTCCCTCCTCCTCTCCACACACAGGCTTCCAAAAGGGTTTTTTGGACAAATATAGCTACAGAGACCAGCAGCTAACCCTGCTTTGTGGGGGAGGGGCCCCCACTACTTGTTAATGTGGCAAAATCTGTGCATACATTTGAGCAATAATGAGATCTCCAGGGCAAAGTATGACATCTGCTCCAGAACATCTAAAATACAGGTTAATTTACACCAGCCAAACAGCTTTGAAGCTAGACAGTTTGATTTTCACTTGTAGACTTAATGTGGAAGTATCTGACAAGCACCCAGCCCTCAAAGGCCTTGCCATTACTTAGCTCCTGCTAAATGAGCCTATCAAAGCACTTTTTAAACAATAAAATCAAATATTGCTTCTCTGTTGGCAAAGGCACAGCTGAGTCCTTGGGCATCATCACATGAGCGATGACTTAGCCCAGAATGGCCAAGCCTACAGGGATGAATCAAATGCCCACAACATTGCTACTATTCCACTATGATGATCATCAAGAAACTTAAGCACATCAGTACTAAGAGATTGTATAAGGAAGATCTAAAGTAAAACTGAAAGCTGGAATTTTCTTGCTTCAGAATAGACCAGGCCATTTGTTCCTCTTACTTTCCTGGTCAAAGAAACCAAAACCCTTCCCCCTCTGAAAAAAAACCAAACCAAAAACCAACCAAAAACCAAATCAAAAGAGCAGAATAGTCAGGGCATTATAACAAAATTATCAAAATACTTTAGGAGCTTCTAGTTCCCCATGAAACTAGAACTAGTCCTTAAGTGAAACAAAATGGTGGCCAAATGGCAGTCTAGAATCTGTCTAACATGAGGTCAGACACCCAGTAGAAATACCACTTTTGTTAAACTAATTAATCTAAAGTAATTTATCCTTGAGGAGGTTAAGAGAAAACTTGATTGGACCCTATTAGCACTTAGATGAGAAGGTTTTATATGTGACTCAGATCTACAAGCTGGACTAAAATTCATAATGAGCTGTAGGAGACAGGAATTGAGGCTGATGAAACTCAGGCTGCAAGGGAGGATGTGGGTTTTTTTTCCTCTTTTAATTTATTTTTATCATAGAATCATAGAATGGTAAGGTTAGAAGGGATTATGTAGTTCCAACCCCCTGCCATAGGCAGGAACACCTCCCACTAGCACAGGGCACTCAAGGCCTCCTCCAACCTGGCCTTGAACACCTCCAGGGAGGGAGCAGCCACAACCTCCCTGGGCAACCTGTGCCAGTGTCTCACCACCCTCACTCCAAACAACTTCCTCCTAACATCCACTTTCAATCTCCCCTCTGCCAGTTTAAACCCATTGCCCCTTGTCCTGTCATTCCCAGACCTTGTCAATAATCCCTCCCCAGCCTTCCTGTAGCCCCCTTCAGATACTGGAAGGCTACTCTAAGGTCTCCTGGAAGCCTTCTCTTCTGCAGGCTGCAGAGCCCCAACTCTCTCAGCCTGTCCTCACAGCAGAGCTGCTGCAGCCCTCTGATCACCATCGTGGCCTCCTCTGGACCTGCTCCAACAGTTCCATGTCCTTCCTGTGCTGGGGGCTCCAGAACTGCACACAGGACTCCAGGTGGGGGTCTGAGGAGAGCAAAGGGGCAGAATCCCCTCCCTCTCCCTGCTGCCCACACTGCTCTTGCTGCAGCCCAGCACTCAGTTGCTGTCTGGGCTGCACTCACACTGCAGCCTCATGTTGAGCTTTTCCTCACCCCAGACCCCCAGGTCCTTTTCCTCAGGGCTGCTCTCAGCCATTCCCCACCAAGCCTGGATTTGTGCTTGGGATTGTGCCTACCCAGGTGCAGGACCTTACACTTGGCCTTGTTGCATTTCATGATGCTGGCCCACCTCTCCAGCCTGTTTTGTTTGTTTTTTTGCTTAAGAAGAATGGTTACAAATATCTAGAACAACTTACTAGGGAATATAGCATCTTACTGACCAGCTGCAGATCTCCAAGTAGCTCTTTCTGAAATTATATTCTGCTGTCTGTTTAAAAGTTATGAACTTGATATAGAAATTACTGAATAACTTTCTAATGAAGAAGGCTTAATGTTTTCTGGCCTTTAAAAGCCAAGAACTCACAGATCTGGATAAGAAAAAGCAATTGTAAAACACAGGCTGCTAGGAAGGAGAGTGAGTCAGGTCCAGATGTGTCTTAGACAAATCAATTTATTTCCCCTTGTCTGGAATGCCCTTCCAACAAATTATTTAATAAGATTATTCTAAATATTTTTTTTCACAGAAGTAAGTTTCAAATCTGATTTCAGAGATTACCTGCTGTAATAATCTAGACATAATTCCAAAATGCAGTCAGGAATGCTGAGTCCATTATAAGAAGAGCTTGTACAGGACAAATCTAGGCTATGGAAGAGCTTCAGCTACTCCAAGAGGTTCTGGGCAAAGGGTTTTGTCTATTTTGCACACTTGCCAAACACAAATGGGATTTTTTTTTTCTTTTTTTAAAGAGAGTAAAATTAATGGAGCAATATGGACACTATCAGGAATGCAGCAGGAAGTAATCAAGCACAAGATCATTTTGCTTCTGTTGCCATGACATTCAAAAAGCACTCACTATTATCACAGACTATGAATATTCTGTTGGCTGATTGATAGTCTGCAGCTTTTTTTCCTTGGTAAGCAAATGCAATGACAATATTAAGCAATTACTGATAATGTCACCCAGCTGCTTTCCTGCTGCCAGGGTGACAGGATTTCTGAACTGCAGAAATCACAGCAGATTTATTAAAGTGTGGAGCATCCCCCTCTGCTTGCTGGCATTGCTTCTGACCAGTGACAGCACAGCAGAAGGTTTCATTACAGCAAATGAAAGAAAAGTATCCTCAGTAAACTTTGCTATGGGAAGTACCGTGGGGCTTATTTAGCTCTGATTAGATCAATGAGACTCTCTAAACACAGCAATTAAAAATACAATCAGTAGCAACATAGCCTGCTTTAAGGCATCTGCATGCTTGAGACATTTACACAGGAATAAACTTGCTAATGTGGATTTCATGATTAGTAAATTATCAATATACAAGGTACTTGGTATGTTCATGGGCAACAATTGTGAGAGCCAAATTTTCCTGAATTAAGTGTTGTACTAGCAAGCTGCCAAGAGAATAGCAAGCTGTTTGGTTTAATTTATGGATGATTTACCAACTCGTGTCCATCTTTTCCCTTAATTATACATCAAGGACTGTATTTCCCAGCCTGCAATGTCTTACCATGAGCCAAGCAGAAATTTGGGCTTGAATGAATCATAGATTCATGGAGCTGTAAGAGACCTCCAAAGGTCACCTGGTCCAATGCCTTCTGCAGTAAGCAGGAGCAGCCTCAACCAGATCAGGTTGCCCAGTGCCCTGTTGAGCCACATCTTGAGTATCTTCAGGGATGGGACCTCAACTACCTTTCTGAGCAACCTGTTCCAGTGTTCCACCACCCTCATGGTAAAGAACTTGTTCCTAACATCCAATCTAAATCTTCTCTAATGTCAAACCATTGCCCCTTGTTCTGTCACTGTGTCTATCACCATCGTTACTAGGTCTCCCTTGTCTCCAGGCTGAAAGGCTGAACTTTGGAATCTGCTGGTTTTGAGTGTGATGGAGCCAATGGAAGCAATATGGGAAGGTCTGCAATGAGCTTTGGTGTGAGATTTGGAATCAGTCTTTGGCCGCAAGCTCAACCTGCATCTGCTGGTTAACACCAGTACCAGCACCTCGTGTAACTGCTTCCACTGCTGGGGAGCTGAAAGGTACCTTTTAGTGTATGCTTGAAGAAGAGAGAGTTTTATCTGCACTCCTGTGCCAGCTTTCTATTACTTGTTCTGGTAAAGAAAAACCCAGGTCACACTTCAGAGACAGAAAGAGGTCATTTCCTCCCATCACTTATGCTACTCTCTCCTTGCACAAGTCTCATAAGGTGTGAGAAGACAGAGTTCAACATACACAATGTCTCAGCCCTCAGAAGAGGGTTCTTATGGCTTGCAGTAGAAAACAGAGGCTGGCTTGCTGTGAATTGGTATGATTGTAGTGAAACCAAAACAGATACAGAATCATAGAATGGTAAGGTTGGAAGGGACCTCAAGGATCATCCAGTTCCAATCCCCTGCCATAGGCAGGGACACCTCCCACTAGCACAGGGCACTCAAGGCCTCCTCCAACCTGGCCTTGAACACCTCCAGGGAGGGAGCAGCCACAACCTCCCTGGGCAACCTGTGCCAGTGTCTCACCACCCTCACTGCAAAGAACTTTCTCCCAACATGTAGTCTATATGGCAAGTTACAGAAGCTAAATATTTAGCTCTAAATACATGGGGGGAGGGGGAAGGGGGGGGGGGGTTGGAGTCACTTGAAATCCCTGTAAAATGCAACAGAGATGAATACTCTGCTCTTGGGGTTTGAAAGTATTTTACAGCAGGACTTTTATACTTATTTTTATAGGATGGTTAAAGTAAACCTGTAGCAATAGGAGCATTTTCTGTTAAATTTTACAACATTTTGACAGCAGCAATTGGCATGAGGATATCTGCAGAGAGAAAAAATATTGGAGACTGGCAAACGAGAACAGAATGTGAAAGCTATCACAACAATAAATGACATCAACTTAGGGTAAATACCCATGCCAGGTAGAATATAATTTAAATTGCAGTGTTTCAAATCCCAAACTGCACATGAATTAAAAGCATCATGCTCTATTGAAAAGAAAAAAACAACAAACAATCAAACAAAAAACCCAAGGGAAAAAAAATAATATTTAAAGACAGATCTGAAAAAACAAAAATATTTGAACACCTCTGAGGAATGTGTTCAAAAAGCAGCAGACATCTGTATGACCTGGAGATTGTGTCCACATTTGCACACCACCTTCTAAGAAATTAATTGTTTCTGGAAGGGCAGAATGGGAATAGTTGCCATTTAGGAAATGTGGCCAGCGAAGAAAGGATACATAAGGTAAGTTTCTGTGGTCCAGAAAAGTTAAGCCTGAGGGGTTTGTGAAACACTTTGTCATAAAAAGGTGGCAGATAAGGCTGGAATTAGTTGCAAGAGAAGGACAGTATTGCTTATGCTGCAGAGAGCAGGGAAGTAAGTACTGGGAAACCCTCTTTATGCATAAGACTGGTTAAGCACTGGAGAGGAGCGGGTTGCCTGGAGGTCAAATGCTGGAAGTATTGAGAACAGTTTGGACAGTGTCTTACTGTGAACAGTGCAAATGTGCCTATTTTATCTCTGAGCTGGGGAGCCTTCCAGCCCTAATGTTTTTATACATTTCACTATAAACATAGAGCTTGGCATGTGCTATTTCCTAGAACAGTTTACAAACAGATGAGAGCTTCAGAACAGTTTTGAAAGGTGAGTAGGTGGGCAGGTATTACAACTTCAGTTTAGAAAACTGAGGGAGGTATAAACAGAGTTAAGTACCTTCCCTAAGGCCAAGAAACAAGTATGTCAGAGAAGTTCAGCTACAAGTGTTTCTGAATCCTACAATCCTCAGAAGCTTACACCCACCCTTTCCTTCTCACTGCATCTACCTTTCAGGGCTAACTTTTCATCTGGCTTTATTTTCATGCAGTTACCTGGTAGCTTCCTTGTTTTTCCCTCCTGAGCACTTTGCTAGTGGCCATGTTAATAATTGTATGTCTTGACTTAGTAGCTGTCTTATTACAGACAAATACAGATGCTAACCATCCTTCAAATCCTATTATCAAAGCTCTGCTGAGCTGCTTAAAGCACAGGAACAACTCATGGTTTTGGCCCAGCAGGAAAGAGCCTGCCACTGATGACACTACCAAGAACAACCTTTGGTACCAAGAGCCTTAGGTCATGACCTGGATAGAACTGGAGAAGAGGTTGCTTTCTCACATGGAAGATGGTCTGGCCAGCACATAGCAAGAGTGCACATGTCACTGCTCATGCCTTGCCTGACCTGTTCCCTTAAACAAATCCCCAGAAAAAAGCCCTCTTGGCAAACTCAGAATACCAGTTTTAAAGAGGAATTAACAATCTGTAGGACTTAATCAACTTTCATAGAGTGTTGGGATAAGGTGAGGGCTGCTGCATTGTGAATTTGCTGCTGAAAGAAGTTGCTTGCTCTGTGTATGCCACAAATGCATGTAAAGATGAGGGCCCTGCTCATCAAAGCACCAAGCACAATAGTGGCAGCATTTCAGCTGGACAGGCATTGCTTGTTCCTTTTCATACCCTTCACTGCTTTTCCAACTCATTTGTAAGGCATCCATGGCCTTGAGGGACTAGGAGCATTCACATTAAGAATAATACAGAAGTAATTCAATAGTTTTCACTCATTCTTCACTGACATTCACTTGCTCATTCCTCATTCACTGAAATTGCTTTCCACATTCTTCTGCCTCTCTCTATAAGGTAAGGAATGCACTAATGTTGTGATAGATATTAATTAATATCTCATAATCAGCTGGTTAGGAGACCCCATGATCATGTATTAGAGACCCCAGCTCCCTCAGACTCTCTTCACAGGCCACGAGCTCCAGGCCCTTCCCCAGTCTTGGTGCCCTTCTCTGGACACTCTCCAGAACATCAATGTCCTTCCTTTAGGGAGTGGCCCAGAACTGAACACAACACTCAAGGTGCAGCCTCACCAGTGCTGAGTACAGGAGATGATCACCTCTCTGTTCCTGCTGGCCGCAGAGTTTCCAACCCAAGCCAGGATGCCATTGGCCTTCTTGACCCCCTTGGGCACACTGCTGACTCATATGCAGTCAGCTGTCAACCAATATCCCCAGGTCCCTCTCCAAGTTGCAACTTTGCAACCACACATACTCAAGTCTGTAGCTTAATACCAAACAATGTCTGACTTTCTATGGAGTTGCCTCTTTGCATTAATACCAGCAGAGATCTTCCTGAGCAGCACTACCACTGTGCACACTAGCAATCACAGTTAAACTGTACATATGTTTCTACTGGACAGAAGCCATGCAATTAAGAGGATGCCCTCGAGTCATGAACATTTCTTGTCTCTCAGTAAGTGCATCAGGAAAGTGCAGCAAAAGTTTATAGGGTGTCATCGATGGCAGGGTGTTATTTCAACAGGATTGCTACAAATCTGTGAGGATGATTCAGAGCTGGGCAGGGAGCCAACTCAAAGAGGTTTCCAAGGCCACAACAGAGATCTCTTAAGTCCCTGCTTTCTGGAAGAAGAATACAAGGTAGCATGGGGCACTGATTATGCTGGACTGGAAAATTTCTGTTTCCCCGCTGGCCTGTTCTCTCTGGGACCTGGACATCAGCACCTTACCCATACTCTTCAAGATGTTTGTAATCCCTAGTCCCAGCAAAAGGCTCATCAGCTAGATCCTTGTGAAGCTCTGACTACAGAAAGAGTAGCAAGGTCTTCATCTCTCCTGGAGAGAATCATAGAATCAACCAGGTTGGAAGAGACCTCCAAGATCATCCAGTCCAACCTATCACCCAGCCCTAGGCAATCAACTGGACCATGGCACTAAGTGCCAGATTCAGTCTTTTCTTCAACATCTCCAGGGAGGGCGACTCCACTACCTCCCTGGGCAGCCCATTCCAATGCCAATCACTCTCTCTGTGAAGAACTTTCTCCTAATATCCAGCCTTTATCTCCCCTGGCACAACTTGAGACTGTGTCCCCTTGTTCTGTTGTTGGTTGCCTGGGAGAA
This sequence comes from Semnornis frantzii, assembly GCA_013399775.1. NCBI lineage: Eukaryota > Metazoa > Chordata > Aves > Piciformes > Ramphastidae > Semnornis > Semnornis frantzii. The sequence goes on along the minus strand of VWYK01080653.1, from coordinate 29,824 downwards.
AGAGAGGGACAGAGACACTTAACAGCAAGGACCCTAGTCTGCTTAGGGGCCTCAAACCAAGAGGCCTGAAAGCTCCAAAGTTCCAAGATCAAGACCTTGCCATGCTAGCTTCTGTCCACCAGAAAACTGCTGGGTACCGGGTGAGCTTCCCTAGGCAATCAAAGAGCTACTGAATGCCCTGAAACCTTGATGCAGACTTGGACAAATTTGGAGGCTAACATGTTTTGACCGAGACATCCTGTAAGCAAGCAATCTGGAAAAGCTTTGAGAGGAAAATTTTAAGCCAAATTCCCATCCCGTGTGGCTCTTAGAGACTCAGTGAATCCCATTACTCTCTGGCAGAAGGATATTGGCACCATGGCCCAGCCCAAGCTGTGTCCAGACGGCCCCTCTCTAGGACCACCTGGAAATGGTAAGAGTCTTTGCCTTTGCACGTCTGACATTGGCAGGACTATCTATCCTGATATCAACATATCACAGGGAGGAAAGTCCTTGATCCTGTCTCACTTCTCCCTGTCTCTCTGTCTCACTTCTACACTTAAAAATGCAAAAACCCAAGATTCAGTTCATTCACAATACTGCATTTTCATCTGCATTGATTTCCAGAGAATAACATCCTCCTCCACCACCAGTGCATTTTTCCTCAGGTGCTAAGACAATGTATGCTGAAGCTTTATTGCCACTGGCTAATTTAAGAGTGTTGTCATCATCATAAAAGGAAGAAAATCGATTTAAATCAAAACCCCACAAACAAACTATGACCTTATTCAAATCGGAAACCAAAAAAACCCCAAAACCCAACCAATAATCCCAACCTCTGACAGCTGTAGTAGGATGTCAGAGAAGCCAAGAAGCCATGCAAGAAGCACAGTATTGATTACTGTGTAATAATGATTTTCCTTCAGCCTGTAGACTCCATCACATAGTTCATTCTGCATTCCAGAGCAGGTCTCTGAGCATCGCAGGGGCTGGGAAGTTAACACACAGCAGACATTGCTGGGGGTTGCAGGTTAAGTACTGCACTCAGGTTTTATGAAGCAGAAGGGTAGATAAATTCTGTCAAATGAATGTAAATGATCTGCCTTCCCCCCCCAAGAGTCTTTAACCATTTTCTTAGGTTAGGTCTGGAAATATTTCCAAGATTTCTCATTTTCTGAATTTCTTTGGTTCTGAGCTTCAGTTTGGTTTGATTTTGGTTGTTTTTTATTGACACCACTGCAAAGATTTCTGATTCTTTGATAAAAATGGCTTATCCACAGAGATATTTACCAGTTAATTTCTCAAAGAGAAGCTTTTAAAGAATCCCTTATTGTTTTGTCTCTATTCTGTACTATCTGAGGCATCACACAGACAAAGGAGTGGCTACAGTCCTGGCTGAATGCAAACTGACACAGTTCCTTCAAGGCTGGTGGCAGAATACAAGTTTGCATTGCTGAGTCTCTGTCCTGCATTTCACTCTCTTTGAGTTTGTTCTTGCCTCCACTGACACTAATTCTTTTGCAACATACATAGCAGGCAACACAGCTTTATTTCATCTCCCTGTTTGTACTGTGGGTGACACTTCCTGGGAACATTTAATGGCTTAAGTTTATTTATTGGTGTACATAACTTTTCACAGTTATGTGAACATTAAACCATAGAATCAACCATAGAATCAAACCACAGAATAGTAACAATAAAACATAGAATGACAGAATGGTAAGGTTGGAAGGGACCTCAAAGATCATCCAATTCCAACATCCTGCCATAGGCAGGGACACCTCCCACTAGAACAGGGCACTCAAGGCCTCCNAGATACTGGAAGGCTACTCTAAGGTCTCCTTGAAGCCTTCTCTTCTCCAGGCTGCAGAGCCCCAACTCTCTCAGCCTGTCCTCATAGCAGAGCTGCTGCAGCCCTCTGAGCATCTTCGTGGCCTCCTCTGGACCCACTCCAACAGTTCCATGTCCTTCCTGTGCTGGGGGCTCCAGAACTGCACACAGGACTCCAGGTGGGGTCTGAGGAGAGCAGAGCAAAGGGGCAGAATCCCCTCCCTCTCCCTGCTGCCCACACTGCTCTTGCTGCAGCCCAGCACTCAGTTGCTGTCTGGGCTGCACTCACACTGCAGGCTCATGTTGAGCTTTTCATCACCCCAGACCCCCAGGTCCTTTTCCTCAGGGCTGCTCTCAGCCATTCACCATCCAGCCTGTATTTATGCTTGGAATTGTACCTACCCAGGTGCAAGACTTTTTTCTTTTTCTCTTTTTCTGACCATATTGAAATATGTTACATTTTCTTATTTTTTTCCTTTGGTATTTGTTGCTTTCCAGCTTTTGATGGCTTCCTAAACAACTTTACCATCTTTCTGTGCATCTGTGATGTTCCCATATTAATGTGAGTCATTCCCACAAATAAGCCTGGGACTCAGTTGCATGTCTGAGAAACTACAGTTTATCTCTGCTGAGTTTCAGGAGTTCTGCCAGCAGAGACTCTGACCCTGTGCAATGTAATATCAGCAATCTGCTTTTTCTGCCACCTTTCCCTTTTATTTTTGCCATATCCAGGAGAAATGCCAGCTTGCTTGGTGAAAGAGGCTTGTGATGTCTGTAGGAGAGATTTGAAACATTTGGCTGCTGTTTCCCCTTGCATTTACTGAAACCCCAGAACAGTGTTAGCATCCATTCATGAGGATCCTGAACAAAACCTCAGACCCAGACACATGCGACAAAACTGTGGTCTAAGCGAAAAATAAAAATATCTTTAGAATCTGAGAGAGCTGCTTGGAGGTTAAAGAAATGCCAAAAGAAGGGTTTTGTTTGGCATTTTCTTCTTAATATACCTGACAATCTGATTTTAATAATACTGTGTTTACTAATCAGAAAACCTGCACTCAACAAGAACGCAAATACCAGGAGTATGTGTACGAGTGATTTAAAACAGAGTAAGTCCTGGCACATGCAGGCACATATTGCTAAAATTGAGTTGGAACACATTGTAAAAGTCACAGCCATTTCACAAAGCTTTCCTTGCTACCCTATCAAGTTTGGGCAAACAATTTCACACAGCTTTTCATGCGGACAAAGGGATCTATTCCAGGCAAAGATGGTGTATAGAGGGATGTAAATGGGAAGACAGAAATTCACTCCCCGCCCTCACCAAGTGGTTTTGCCATAGTGCCTTGTTTTCATATGTGCATTCACAGAATCACAGACCTGCAGAATGTCAGGGGTTGGAAAGGACCTCTGGAGATCATTCAGTCCAACTCCCTTGCCAAAGCAGGTTCACCAAGAGCAGGTTGCAGAGGATGCTGTCCAGGTGGTGTTGATTGACTCCAGAGATGGAGACTCCACCGCGTCTCTGGGCAGCCTGTTCCAGTGCTCTGCCACCCCCAAAGTAAAGAAATTCCTTCTCACATTTGGATAGAACTTCTGATGTTTGATTTTGTGACTGGTAACTCTTGCCCTGTCACTGGGCACCACTGAATAAGGACTGGTCCCATCTACTGACACCCACCCAGTGACTACATGCATTGATAAGATCCTCCTTCAGTCTGCTCTAGGCTAAAAAGCCCCAAGTCCCTCAGGCCTTCTTCAAAAGCTGCCTGGCCTTTTCATACAGTCAGTTCAGCTCTGCTGACATTTGTTCACACCACTCATCAAGCCAAACAAGGCCAAGTGCAAGGTCCTATACATGGGTTGAGGCAACCCTGAGCACAAATACAGTTGCTTGAGAGTAGCCCTGTGGAGAAGGACTTGGGGGTACTGGTGGTTGAAAAGCTGGACATCAGCTAACGATGTGCACTTGTGGTTGAGAAAGCTACTCACATTCTGGACCACATCAAAAGCAGCACAGCCAACAGGTTGAGGGAGCTGATTCTCCTGCTCTGCTCCACTCTTGCGAGACCCCTCCTGCAGCAGTGTCCAGCTCTGGATCCCCCAACACAAGAAGCATATGGAAATGCTGCAGTGCATCCAGAGGAAGGCCACGAAGATCACTGGGGCTGTAGCACCTCTGCTGTGAGGACAGGCTAAGAGAACTGGGGTTGTCCAGTCTGGAGAAGGCTCCAGTGAGACCTGATAGAAACCTCCCAGTACTTAAAGGGAGCCCACAGGAAAGACTGAAGGGAAACTCATTATCTGAACGAGGACAGATTTAGATTAGATATTAAGAATAAATTTGTTACTATAAAGGTAATTTATAAGGGTAAGAGACACTTGCACAGGTTGCCCAAAGAAATTGTGAATGTCCCCACTCTGGAAGTGTTCAAGGCCAGGCTGCATGGGGCTTTGAGCAACCTGACCTAGTGGAAGGTGTTCCTGACCATGGCAGAAGGGTTGGAATTGGAGAATCTTAAATTCTCTTCTGACCCAAACCATTCTACGGTTCTCTGACTTTCTGTTTTGTCAATTTGGGCTACTCCGAAAAGGTGGAGGGAGGAATGACTAACTACAGTCAATTTATCCTGAACTCTTAAAGGATACCAGGAGGGTAAGTTAAAAAATCACCATGTGACAAAGGTCATATGCATGTTGGTGTTATACCTGTGGGAACTATATTAGGGAGAAATTACAGTGAGAAATTAGAAAATGCCAGAAATAAGTAGATGCTGTTTGCAATTCTATATTCATATGCTTCCATCACCCTAATCTCTGCCCCCATGGTTTCCTTCTCCCCTGTGGAGGGTGAAGCCGTCTTCAGGATGAATCAGGATGGTGTCACCTTTCTAAAGGGCTCTTTGGCAGTTGTGGCAGACAGGTGTACAGGGAATGAGGCTGAGGAGTGCTGCAGAAGACTAAATAGTCTTTGGGTGAAGACAGTTGATGATGGGTGATTCATATATCCCAAAGTTTTACTACTTATCACTGACATGTGAGCTTTATCTTTGGGTTTGTGAGGAATATCTCCAGCACATGACTTGAAGAAAGCCTGGATTCAGGCAGAGGCAAATGTTCAGGGGCACAATGAACACAGAAAGCCCTGGATAATGTTAAGGATGCAGAAAAGTCAGAAATGGCCCAAAACTGGAGGAGACCTTGAACCATTCATTCGTGGTTCATTTCTGTGTCAGTTAAATGTAGGCAAGTCCAGGGTTCAATTACAGATTTAGATGAAGTTTGATACTGTTGCAATTAGTGCTACAGGAATAAATACACAAGAAAATTAGTAACTCTGTTTTCAGGGCAGCATTCAGTAAATAAGACCTAGGGTTATTCATCAAAAAAATTAGAAGAATGCAAGGTAAGGAGGAGGAGTTCATTATCTGAGCACTGTCCATCTTGTGCACAAAATGAGAAGAAATCAGTGGAAAATCAGTGTAAGACTGCATAATTACATGGGACAGGGCTGCAGGGATGTCTCTTGCTCCAGTGTTTCCCAGCTTTGCACCTTGGTGGTGTACCTTCTCTACCAAAGAAGTTTACTTTGGTACATTTTACCACAGCCAGCTAGAAAACAGGATCTGGGCTGAGGGAGGTTTCCACACCACTTTGTTCCTTCATCCCTCACTCATTCTCTCCAGGTTTCATCTACTTAGTACTAGTAGCCACTCCTCAAACTCTTTATTCCTAATCCTTGTCCACATCCTTCCTTGTCCCCTAGATTGTTTATTCCACCTTGGATGGTGTTTGCCCTGCACTTGCACCTCATTTCATGCAGCTGCATGTGTCAGTAGGTATCCTGGGGATGTAACACAGGCTTCCTGCCCCACAGGTTGGGAGGTAATAGAGACAGGGATGGATCACCTTAAAGCTCAGATGAGCTGGCTTCAACCTGGATGTTTCTCAGGCATGCCTACTGTGGTCTCACTGGTACCCATATGCTATCCAGCTCCCAGAGAGGGTGTGAGAATAGACACTGAGGCACTGGTGCCACAGAGAGGTGTCTGACATTGTGAAGAAATATTTAATCTCTCACCTAACCTCTCTAAAACCCACAATAGGTTAAAGGAAGGCTTGTGCCAGAGTAATAAGGCTGAACATTACCTTATTTGTACCATGTATTTCTTGGGCCCAATCATGAAATATTTACTGAAAAGATTAGTTCTGTAAGTAATTAGTCTTGCTGCAAGAGAGTTTCAGTGACACCAGATAATACTCTCATTTTCTCTATTCAAAATAAATCGTTTCTAAATGAAATCCACTTTTCTAAAGAAAAATTACTTCCACACTATTATTCCAAACCTGGCCATGGAGAGATCCAAGTTTAGATGAAACAGCAACGATTTCACCTAACTCCATCTTTCATTTCCTAAGTTACTAGAATTAATTGTGTAATTAAGGAAGGGTGTTCTTACCAATATGATCCTGACTGTAATTAAAATATCACACAAGTGTGTATGTGGAAGAATAGGGCAGGGCAGGGCAGGAAAGAGACTAAAGCGTCTGACAGGTTTACATCAAAAGATCTGAGCTCCTGCAGCTCTGAGCCAGAGGGAGAGGAGGAAGGGAAGACAAGACTGGATGATAACCGACTTGATAGGTTGTTTTTGACCTCCTGTCTTCAAAGCCTCAAGTGGTTTAAGTTCTGTCTACCCAGGAGATTCCTTCTGCCTTTAACGTTGCTTCACCAGAGTCAAGCTTTGCATTTGTGCTTCCAAGCTCCAGCTGAGCAGAAGAATGATGATATCTGCATGTTTTCAGAGAGTCTGGGATGAGTTTTGTTGCTGCTTTGGGCTGTGCTTCAGCACTTCAGCCCCGGGGACACCACGACATGCCACGGCAGCCACCCCTTACTTCTGCTCCTTGTTGCATGGGAGACTCACAAAAAAGATTTCATAGAAGGAATGCTGCATTTTTATTACTATTATTTAGTAATACTCTGTTTGCTATTAAATCAGCAACTAATACCAATGTTCAGCCTGTGAGATGTGGCCTGAGCCAATGGCTATGCCTGGAGACAGCTGTGTTTTGGGAGGCTTTGCTGTTCTGAGCATGGGGAGAGGCTGGTTGCTGGGAAGCTGCAACACAGCACCTCCACGATGATGAACTGCATAAAAGAGACAAGGGCTTTCCCTAAAAAACCTAATGGAGACCCCGAGCTGGAGCTCCCTTAGCTGGCCTGCCATGTGTTAACATACTCTGTGACTGTTAGGGAGGGGAATCATAGAATCACAGAATGCTAAGGTTGGAAGGGACCTCAAAGATCATCCAGTTCCAATCCCCTGCCATAGGCAGGGACACCTCCCACTAGTACAGGGCACTCAAGGTCTCCTCCAGCCTGGCCCTGAACACCTCCAGGGAGGGAGCAGCCACAACCTCCCTGGGCAACCTGTGCCACTGTCTCACCACCCTCACTGGAAAGAACTTCTTCCTAACATTCAGTCCAAATCTCCCCTCTGCCAGTTCAAACCCATTGCCCCTTGTCCTGTCATTGCAAGACCTTGTCAATAGTCCCTCCCCAGCCTTCCTGTAGGCCCCCTTCAGATACTGGAAGGCTACTCTAAGGTCTCCTGGAAGCCTTCTCTTCTCCAAGCTGCAGAGCCCCAACTCTCTCAGCCTGTCCTCATAGCAGAGCTGCTGCAGCCCTCTGAGCATCTACCTCCATCAGAGTATAACCAAGACGATTGAATCCCAAACAGGGCCAGACTTTCAGTCTTGTAGATTCAGTGGGGTTTACATTGTGACATAGATAAAAGAGGATTGCAGCAAAAGTTAAAGTACATTAGGTGTGCACTTTCAGGAAGAAAGCCCACGTGCCCAGGTGTGCACATACTTTTACATCCATCTAAAGCCAGTGAAATATTAAAAAGAAGAGCTGATCACTACTGAAGTGTGTGCTAAGGCACTTGGAGCTCCGCTGCCGTGTGCTGGTCATGGTTCAGACATTTTGTGTATGTCAAATACACATTGTGTGAGTGCTTTATTGGATTCCATATTGTCCCTGAAATTAGATACACATGGTTCCTACTAGGAACAGAATGACCTACTATAGCAGACAGACATGCAGGAGCCCTGTTTTCCTCCACAGATAACTACTATGCTGACAGTTTCAGACAACTGTCATTTTTGTTTCATAATCATCCTTGCAACTTTATTTTTTTTTTTCTCCCCCAACTTTCCCATTTTTACAGCATGTAAGACTCTAGAACCTTCCCTGGTGGATGCAGCCATGCTTCACAACTGACAGCAAGCAGCTCTGTTCAAGCTCTGCTTTTGGAAAGGATGGCCAGTTGTCTCACCAGCAGTTGCCCATTAAGCAAACTGCTTAATTAAATGACTAGGAAGATGGGTTCTCACTCATGTCTTTTCTTTGCACTTATTAAAAAAGCCCTGAAGCCTGTAACTCAGACACTAGTGTGCTTTATGCTGTCATTCTCATTTTGATTTATCCTTGTTCTACTTCATTAAAAGCTGGTTTTTATTAGCATGAATTGTTCTTTCGTTATTATTGTTATTGTTGCTATTATTAATTTCAATTTTATATAACTGTGGTCTTTACACAGCCCCCCCCGCAGTGTCCTTGTCCCTGAGGTCTCATGAAAGCCCAGCTGCAGGAAGATTTTGGGAACTTGAGATGCTCCTGAGCACCTGGGCTCTGCACAGGCTGCGCAGGAGATGGAGAATCGAGGCCAGAGTGCAGGTTAGCTTGAGCTGGGACACGGTGTCTGGACAGTGGAGGTAAGCAGGGCACTAAAAAGCAGTTCCATCAGCTGAAAGGACCCATTGGCATTTAATACACAGTATGAGGGCTTTGTCATCAAGGCATGCTGTGATCATTCCAGGCTCCAAAACAACAGGGTGCCAATTCTATTTGCATCTCCAAGTGATGTGGGTCCTGATGCTCAGATGGTGATGATAGAGGAGGATTCCCAACCAAGCAACTACACTGCCTGCAAAAGGCAGAGAAATCCTAGCATTGTAACTTTATTGGTCCATCTAAGGACTGTTTGGTGATCACCACGGGAGTGCTCAGTAAGAGCTGAATCCACACAACCCGATGGCAGCTAAGGGCACCTCATGCTGGGATGCTGTAGCCTGGACTCAGTTATGCTGTTGAGGATGGTAAGAATGGACACCACCTGGTTAGTGAATCACAGGTGAGATATGAGAACCTTGACTGCAATATTTCCTTTTTAGAAGACAGAAGCAAAATACCTCCGTTTCCTCTCAACCTTCATTAGGAAATATTTGGGGACAGGGATTTTCTCATGATATGCTTGGTCGGCACTAAGAATATGAGACCCTCTGCTGGACTTTGACCTCTTGGTCCTACTGCAATGAAATGCTCATGATCAACAGTGTCCAGCTACTCCCTGGATAGGCAAGGATACCTTTCTGCTGTACAGTAAATAACACACCCCCAGCCCCCCCACTCAGCTGCAGCTGCCCAGTCAGGCATGGTGTCTCATTGCATGGGTACAAAGCACAGCCGGGGAGGAAGAATAACCTTTCATTTTTATGTTCAGTGATATATTGTTTTGAAACCTGAATGGGTTTAGGAAATGTTACAGAACAGAAAGTGCTCTACTTTTCCAGAGGCATAATGTTATGGCAGAATTATTCCAAAGCCAAACTCTGCTCTGAGTTATGCCCCTACATCATCTCTCCCAGGTATTTATAAAATTATGATTAACAGTAGCAGACTTGGGACTTCATTATTTCTTGAATTGCCTTTCTTTTTAACTGTCTACAAGCTCAGAGAATTACATATGGCCTCATTAACCTTTGTGTCAAACTGCTAATAAGGCAGGGATGGAGGTATTTCCTAAGTTGCTTGACAGAATGTGTGAGTGCCCTGTGGAAGTGCTGCCAAGGGAGCATCAGTGCTTCCCAGTCCACACCACACTCTTCATGTAGCTGCATCAGCTCATGAGTGAGTGCTCAGGAACTCAAAAGGTTTGGGTGTTCAGCTGGGAGGTCTGGATTCCCCAGCTGACTTTGGAAATCCCAATCTCATCGGCACCTCTATGTGTCTATCTTAATAGGATATTCAAAAGGAGAGTTAAATACACAGTAGGGTCAAAACAGGAATCTGAGACTCCAGACAAGGAATGTACATACTTTTGGGGGAACATCTGCACCCTTTTACCATTTCATCTTTTGCCATTATTAAAAAAAGCAGGAATGGTTTTGTGACACACACAAAGGATTTGCTCTTCACCTTGACTTGTACAAGACTGCCATAAGGTGATTTCAAGAAGTGTAGCTCTCCATACAGTGTAGGATCCTAACTTTAACTTCCACAGAACAGCTCATGAGCTAAAGTCTGTTCAAATGCTCTGCTAGATGCAGCTTCACACTATGATAAAGAGCTGCTTATGTAACCTTTTTTCATCCAAGAAGGTTAAAGACTACAGCAACCCCATCTGTAGGTGCCACCCAGATTCTAGACTTCCTTTTCTCTGGGGTAATTTTCCTTTCTGATTTCCACCCCTGGCAAGCTCAAGTACTTGCTGTCCCAATCCTCTGCTGCTCAAGCCTCACAGGGGATGTGGTGCCTCCCAAAGTTTCTCGGCTTCAAGACACTGTGAACTTCTTTAAGTAAGGAACGAAGGACAACTTCACAATTCTTTTTGAGAGATCTAGCGGTCAGAAAAGTAAATTGCTTTGGAAGTAAGGCCAGAAGGTTTTAAAAAACAAACAGTAACACCATGGGAGTTCACTAATCCCCCAAATCTATAACAAACAGATAAAGTTAATAAGATTCAATAAAAGAGAACAGCCTCGTTATTGTTTTAAGAACACTATCTAAACATTACACACATTATTTACCGCATTCCCTAGATGAATTCTCTGTACACAGGAACACTTCAAATTCATTATCTTTGGATGCAAAGCTTAGTAAATTCAGCGGTAATTAATCTGCTTTTACCCTCTGCGTGTGTTTCTGGACGGCTGAAAAGTTCACTGAGAAAAGTTCTTTCAGCCAGTCTGAAAGAAAGCAGAGCTTTGGTAAACAAAAAAGCTGAGAGACACAGGCTTCTCAAAAAGGAAGCAGAGCAGCTAGCCAGTTCTGGGTGGTTCAAGCCAGGTGCTCATTGCACATTCAGTAGCATGCACTGGCAAGTGTCAGCGGCAGAGAGACTGAAATGACTGAAATTCTTATGCCAGTGCAATTTGCTGCAGGCAATGCACTGAGGGTTACAGCAAATTGTGCATGTGTCGAGGATTATAAAACAAATTAAAATGAAGGCTAACAAAAGGACTGCAATATTTATGCATTTCTGCATTCTTTTCACTCTGTGGTAATCAACTTCACAGTCTCTTAAGGTGGCATGGGGACACTGCTATTGTGTACATTCATTTACTGCTAAAAATGGGGCTAAGGCACACCAGGCTACAGAATTCAGCTGGTTCTGGTAATATTTGTTGGTATCACCACTAGCACACCAAATATTTACAACCCACTATTACTTCTAGTCATGTGAAATTTAACCATTGGTTCCAAAAATACACTAAGTTTTCTGTTCAACGAGTTCCAATTCTGTGCTTAATTTCGACTCGTCAGCTCATTTTAGCCTGCAATTCTCCATCTTCCCTTAAACTCCTGCATTTGTGTGTTCCAGTTATGCAAAAGTAGAAATGTATTAATCACCTGTGACTTAGTGCCATGGAGTCCATTACATGGTGTAATGCCTTTAATGTCTGATACTTCATTTACTTCAACAAATACTTTAAAGAGTTTCTAAGTTATTAAGCACCTCGCTCTGTGATCGCCTAGCATGGTCCAGTAAGCAAATGGATTATCACTTTGTGGAATGGGAAACAAGACCCCTGTGAAATATGTTCTTGGTTATGTATTCCCAGCTCTCTGCTGGCAAGCCTTGCCATGGAGCTGGATGGGAGGGGGTGTGCCCCCACATCTCCGTCCTGCTGCTGTGTTCCACATCTCAGCTCCGGCCCTCCTGCACTGTAAATTTAGCTTCCAAAGTCAAGGTATGCCCTCCTTGGCTAGCTCTGATGTGGGGTGGTAACTTCTATGATCAAAAGGGACCAAAGAACCGACAGCAATCATGTTTTCAATTACCAGCACAAGATTTGCCCATGTGCAGGAATATTTTTACTTACAGAGACTTTTGCATGTTGGGCTATGAGAGGAAGATGCATATTGTCCACATCCCTTGGTGACAGACTGTGAGAGGTGCCTGCTGGAGTTAGCCTATGTACTCAGGGAAAGAAAGTAAACTGTTTTGTTTTCATTTTCTGTCTAGATTTGGGAAGATTGAATATAGATGCCCAGGACACTAAAAGTAAAACCATGCATTTATGTATATTTCACTGTACTGTGGAGCTGATTTCACAAAGATTAATCTCGTAGGTCACAGGTGCTCTAAGCTCACTCCAGCCAGCACTGCCAGAGATGACCAGGAGTCCATCATCAGTCATGTCACTATACAAAGGACAAAAAAACTTCCAACTTGCCTCCAACAATTTCAGCCTATGTGTAAAAGAAGAGACAACAGATGGGATCAAACAGATGGGGGAGTTGGGGGGAGAAAATGAGGCAATATTAGGGAGTGTGACATGCAGGGATCTCAGCACATTGGCAGCCTTGCCGTTGTTAAGACTTTTTGTAGGCATCACATATTAAGACTGTTTGGAGAGTTACAGATTTTAAGCTCAATTTTCTGGCAGGGGAATAGGAAATCATTGCCAGCTAGGAAGCACCTTGGAAATGAGGTTAGTTTTCACATCTACTCAAGTGACCGTGTCCTTTTTATTTCTCTGACGGGTATAGATGCAAGGGCCAAACCTTGATCTTTACCTGATCCCATGACAGGCTATTTGAAAATCTCCATCAGTGACCGGAGAGCTACTCCAAATTAGCAGCAATGTAACACTAAGATCAGGGTCTGGATCTTCAAGAGAATCTCATCTGTTCTACATTATTGCAGTCGATGGTTTAAACGCTTGGGAAGCTTTTCACATACACAAAGGAGGTCAAGATCTGTCCCTTTCTCTGATTTTAAAGTAGATTGGGGTCCGAAGGACCTTGTCTGTGTCCATCAATGAATAACCCGACAGCGGTAAGTATGATTACACTTTATGAACAGCATTATTAGGATTTACATTCCAGCTGCAGCTACAAAGCAAGTCAGATACACAAACATAATACCCAGTTCCAGTCCATTTCCCTTACTCTGTCATTTTTATGGCTGCACGCGTGCTGCAGGTGCTGATAGTACACGCGCCCGACTGTAATCCACGCATCAACCTGATAGCGCACCAGTGCTGGGAGACACTGCCTCCAGCAAGCATTTCAAGCCTGGTTAAAGGAGCAGAATGGAAACATCAACTAAAATGTTTCAAGTTGCATTTTCTAATAATGGAAATCATACCTGACAGCCAGGTTGGTTTTTTATTTGTTTGTTTTGTTTTCTATTCTTTGATTTAAAAAACAAAACAAAACAAACCAAGCCCAAACTGAGAAATGCCTTACAGAGACCAGCACTTGGGTATGTATTTCCCAGCAACCAGGGCTACAAATTGCTGGGTAGAGTCCCTCATGAATCTTTCATTCTATAAATTGGCCATTAGCATTATTCTTGGTAATGCACAGCAATATGAAGTTGTTGCATCCTTTTTTAAAATCTCCAATTTACTGGGCAACACACACACAAAAAAATGAACTGAATTAAGTGGGGGGAAAAAAAATACTCCTCTGGAGAATTACAGTACCGCCACTTGCTGGCAAATTATCATTATTATTTAAATCACTTTTCTAGCTTTCAATATTGAAAATACTTCCAATCATTAAAGAGCCTTTAATTTTAGATAGTAGATGGCAGGAATGTAATACAGGAGACCAGACCAGCTGATCTGCCTCAGCATGGGAGCTGGACCTGATAATTTCTTAGATTTTTTTTCTAGTCTAGCATTTATATGAAACAGGTCTGGCCTGATTACACCTTCAAAACTGCTTGCATTTAAGACATGTGAAGACACTCTGTTGTCAGTAAGAACTGTCACTACATTCCAGTTTTTCTAGTCCAGAGATGTAGTAGGAAAGGGTTGGATTGCATGTGGTAATTGGCTGGAATCAGAAAGGTTTACCCAAGGCAGTTACCACATGGGATGCAAACAGTGAGTAGAAAAATACACACACACACACACACACACACACAGAGAATATCTTTGGTTGGAAGAGACCAGTAGAGATTCATTCTATCCCTCAGTACCAGACAGAAATAATAGCACAGAAGATTTTACTGCAAACTAAACTATCACTCTCTTAGTTTCTGGCTTTTCTCTGCTGGAACTCAAGTTTCTTTAATACCAACAATTAATGGCAAATCTTTATAAAGAGTCGGGAGTGTGAGGAGGCAGCAAACAAGTGCAGCAATTCCTTTGGTCTGCATGTTCACTTTCTCTTTCACAGCTTTCTGCTCCGGATCCACGCCAAGAGGTCTCTCATTCTGGCAGGGCATTTGGGCACAAACCCGCCCTCTTTGCTCGTCCATGCATTCCTTATTGCTGAAAATAGCATCCTGGGGTGGCCCACCGGTACCATCCACCCCTCCCCAAGCTGCAGGTACGCCTTCCACGAACGACTCCCTCGGGAGCATGCACAGACACACAGACACAATGAGAGAGAGCCTCTGACTGGGAATTCAAACAAAAATACGGCTGTCTACTCCAAAAGGCAAATTCATTCATAAAGGTCATCTCTGTCAAGGAAGAGTGATGGGTTACTCCCCTCTCGGAGGCAACTGCTGTCGCTCCTTCACTGAGTTATATTCACAAGCATAGTTTTGAAAAAGAAGAAGGGAAAAAAGAGACATAAAAGAAAAAAGACAAAAGCTTGGCAAGTCCCCTATTCAGAGAGCTAACCCCACACCTCCCCTTCCCCTCCTTGGGTAAAAGCAGCTTCAAGAGACATAAACGTCTTCTCCTACCTTCGTCCTCATCGGAGACAGAAGCCCTTCCATTTTGGTCCGATCCTCATGCCAATCCTTGTTCCCCAACTTAGTCTCTCGTCCCTGTCTCAAGCATCCCACACGAACAAGAGCATGTCAGAGACCACAAGCGACACCCTCACGGCAGCTTGGCCAGCCACCAACCTGACAACTTGCAATCCTCAATTGCGTGGAGCACCGTTCCTGGAGAGACCTTCCTCCCTCTCCCTCCTCTCTCTGTGCATAATCTGCCTGCAGCTATGTTTGTACCATCGCGGCTGACAAACGATCCCTGCCTTACGTAATGCATTCAGCACAGGACAAGCAATCCCAGCCTAACCACGGGGATCTGGTCGGTGGCAGCGACGGGAAATTGTGGGACTTTGTCCTGCCTATTGTGCCGCCGGGTTTAATCTGCCAGCATCCCCTGGCTGGGCTGACAGCTTGTCAGCTCCCTCGGTTAGCTAGGAAAGCAGCGAGAAAACTTCGTCATCGCGGAAGGCTTGCGGATTCCCTGGGACTGACTTTAAGGGGTGGTAATACTGATCCCAAACTGCAGCCCAAGCGGTTTTCCCAGCTCAGGAAACACCAACAGTTGGAGCATTTTCTGCTGGGTGTGTTTGCTGTCAGCGAGTGACCAAACCCACGCTGAAAAGGAGTTCCTGTCAATTGTCAGCCGGGAATTGAGGGAGAGAAAGAAAGAAAAGAGAGAGGAACAAAAGAAACACAGCACTGCAAAGTTGGTCAGCAAAAGGTACTGGCTGAATGCGTTTCTATTAGCAATTTAATTCAGATCAGAGCCTGCCTTTGTGGAAAATACCCTAACTGCTCCCAGTCCCCACATTTTGGTTTCCTTCACTGAGTGATGCGAGGACTGAATCTCTTGTAGAAAAATCCAACTGGAAAATGGGCTTCAGACCTGCAGACACACCAATGTTTGGTCCACAGGGCCAGACTAGACCAGTCCAAAGTAAAGATCCTCTGAAATGCTATCAAGTGAGTGCCCATCACTGCTCCAAAGGTTGGCTCCCATCAGAACTAACCCACTTTCTAATACAGGCTCCCTTTCTCTGGTCCAGGGGACAACCTTCCACATACCAGTACTCCAAAAATGTCCAAAAAATGAAATTATAAACTCCAAAAATGAAACAAAAAACCCTATTACACCACCAGAACCTGATTTTCAATTTCAGAAAATCACTGTCATTCTGGTTGGAGCATACCACAGGTGGAAAGTTCTAACACCCTTTAACATCAGCTCTTTGAAGCCCCGAAGCTACGTGCTCAGAAAGACTCAACATCTAATTAAGGCACTGAGAGCTGGAATCTGATTTAACTCCTGACATTGCCACATGGTCCCTGGGTGACCGTGGTGATTCACCTAACACTGCTTTCACCATCTAAAACTCTGCCCTCTGATTTGAGCCAGTCACCAAGGTTCCTGCAATGTCAACAAGAGAAACAAGCTCCTTTCCAATGTGACTCATTCTAAATGTCCAATGTCAAGGAGAATCCTGTCCTCAGGTCCTCTGTGTCTCCTCACCGAGGGACCATCTCTGTCCACATGCATCTGTCAGGCTATTGCAGGCTCCTGAGGGCTACAGAGAGGGGTCTGAGTGCATATTTTCATGGTGGTGTATGGGAACACAAAGTGCAAAGCATGGGATGAAACCAAAGACAGACACAACCCTTGCCCTGGCAAATCCCAGCAGAAGTGCACCCTGTCAGTGACACAGGAAAAGCTGTTTGACCCCCATACATCAATTTCTGTCTCTCCCAATCCTTTCAACTTTGTGGATCGTGTGGGTTTAGGGCATTATTTTTTTTGTTATTCCTTATGAGGTAAAAACAGGGAGGGGAGTTGTCCCCTACAGTGATTAATATTAATTTGAAAGATAATTAACTATTCTCAGCCAAACTCAGCTGGTTATTAAATATGAACAAATCTGGTCATATCATATTGAAGACAGAGATAAGTATTCTGGAGCTGAAAAGACACTACAATGCTGGCAGGCTCATACATTTCTCGCTCGATGTATATAAATATGTTTTGCTATTTATATTTACAAGACTTTAATAAGACTTTGAATAAATGGCAGCAGAAATTCCAGACTCCGGTGAAAAACTGTTAAGGGAGGTGATTCTGGCCCTTTGCTCTTGTCAGACTCCACCTGGAGCACTGTGTGCAGTTCTGCAGCCCCCAGCACAGGAAGGACATGGAAGTGTTGGAGGAGGTCCAGAGGAGGTCCACGAAGATGCTCAGAGGACTGGAGCAGTTCTCCTATGAGGACAGGTTACAAGAGTTGGGGCTCTGCAGCCTGGAGGGCTTCGAAGAGACCTTATAGCAGCCTTCCAGTACCTGAAGGGGGCCTACAGGAAGGCTGGGGAGGGACTATTGACAAGGTCTTGCAACGACAGCACAAGGGGCAATGGGTTTAAAGTGGCAGAGGGGAGATTGAAACTGGATGTTAGGAGGAAGTTCTTTACAGTGAGGGTGGTGAGACACTGGCACAGGTTGCCCAGGGAGGTTGTGGCTGCTCTCTGCCTGGAGGTCTTCAAGGCCAGACTGGAATGAGGCATTGAGTGCCCTGTACTAGTGGGAGGTGTCCCTGCCTATGGCAGGGGGTTGGAACTGGATGATCCTTGAGATCTCTTCCAACCTTATCTTTCTATGATTCTATGATTTTTCTGCTGTCCAACCTTATATCAAACTTCAGCATGAGGGATACAAGTCCACATGTGCATCTGTAGAACAGCATCTCCTACACATCATCTGGGGAATGTGACTTTCCATAGTGCCAAGTGGAACCTAGAGAGTGGAGCATTTGGAAATGTTTGCGATTTCAGGCCACATGGCCAAGCTGTGATGCAATATGGTAATGTGGATGGTGCACCCATGGTAGTATATGAATACCAAGTTCTCTCTTAACCCTTGGTTCTGCTTTGAACCAGGCTAAACTACAGTGTCCCCTGAATTTTCCTGGGTTATCTCCGTTTACAATGTGAAAAAAAAAAGAAAAAAAAAAGAAAGAAGAAAAGTAGTTTTCCTAAAGGCCAAAAGAGTAATTCAGTCTGGGGCCACATAAGCAAGCCAGGGCCTTTCTGGTTCAGTAGCACTCAAAGCCTCTGTGATCTGTATGGATTGGGGAATTGTGCTGATACTGCATGAGTCAGAGCAGAGCCCAGCTCAGCAGGATGAGCAGGAATGGGGAATAGGATGGTGCTGTTTGAGCAGCACCTATGGCCATTAATGTGAGCTGGCGGCAAGTCTGCCTGTCTGGGGAGTGCAGACTGTCACCCCTAACTCCATCTGAAGCATGCTCTGGGCCCCTGAGTAAGTCATTAGCCTCTTGTGTGGCATTGGCACAGCTGAAGGGGCGTAAGACAGCGAAGTCTGTCCACAGTCATCTTCACTAGTGGGGTCAGGAAACCTAACTGGCTGTTACTGAGCAAATTTCAGCATGGCTCCCTGGAAAGTGTGTGGGCTGGAAATTCTCAGAAAAAAAGTAAGAGCCAGAGTGGCAGCAGATAGATGGATGGGATTGTGCATTGTATTTCATCTTCCTCTCAATCATTAGGCACCGGGTAGGACTGGTGCTCTACTGGTGTACGGGCAGATGTTTAGCCTGTCCAGCCACCAGCCTTTCTGTGCACATCCAGCCTATTTGCAAACCCTTTTTGATTTCAAAGCAGCAATTTTACAACTGTGGGAGCCAAAGAGGTTTATCCTCACTCTAAAATGCAACCTGAATTGCTGTATCCAGGAGAGCAGTGCCGTGATAGTGTGTGCCATGGTCTGACACCTCAGTCCTCCCCTGGGCTGCGACTCAGGGCAATGCTCAAATTACCACAGACTCGTTCGACAGCCTCTGCTCCTGTGATTTTCAGATCAAAGGTGCTTAGAGAGGCAAAAGGAGCATGTGAACACTTGCTTCCTCACCCTCTTTCTGGAAAGGGGAGCAACATTTGACTGAGTCTGGTCAACTACTCCCAGAGTATCTCAAGTTCTCCATCTGCAGAAGAGAAGACCCACTTGTCTGGCTCCTCCAGGTTTCTCCTGTCCTGGATTCAACCCACCTCATCCTAAAGAAGTGTTTAAGCTGGGAATATAATTACTTTGGTTCTTTAAGTAATCATAGGATCAAGACAGATAGCTTTAATCCCCCTCATATTGTCATAATATAAACTTCTGCTGGAATCTAGAGAGTAGATCAAGGTAGATGCCTATCTAGAGCCAGATAGATCCTAGCTGACTGCACTGACAGACCTCCATGGACCAGAATGAGAGCAGAGATAGCTTCTGATGTTTAGCCATGTAGATGCAAGTGGCTGAATTTAGGTGTCTGACTCTGGAGATTAATCTTTTCCCAAGTACTCAGTAGTGGAGAAAATGGCCAAAATACATCTCTTATCTGCTGTTGGGCTGTTGACTGAGGGTCAGCCCTCAGCTTTCCTCTTGTTCACCTGCTGTATGAGCATCCAAACCAAACCAAAACTTCCATAAACTGAAACACTTCCTAACTTTTAGGCTGAGGATCCCAACACAGAGCCAAGTTGTGCTTCCTGTAGCAGTCCTGAAGATTGTACTAAGTTTGGATCTGCATCCAGTCTCCACTGTCCTCTGATGCCAAAAGCTGCTGTCACCTCCTGCCTGCCATTCCCTAGAACTGATAGTGGTCAGGTTCCCTCCCAATCCATGGTCTCAGCTCCCCAACAGGACATTCGGGGCTGCAAACATCCACTTCCCCACCCCACCCTGAGGCCCCAGAAGACTCATAGAATAACAGAATCATGGAATGGTAAGGTTGGAAGGGACCTCAAAGATCATCTAGCTCCAACCCTCTGTCATAGGCAGGGACACCTCCCACTAGTACAGGTCACTCGAGGCCTCATCCAACCCGGCCTTGAACACTCATCACTCAGACTAGATGAGGACAGGGTGATCACAGGGAAAACAGCAGGACCCTGGCTTCATTTGGCTCCCACCAAGCCTGCAGGAGCTGCTCATGCAGCCAGGTGGGACAATAGGCACTGCCCCAGCCCAGCCATACCCTGTACACACGCCGCTGGACAATCTCACATTGGTCAGTTCATCTGGCGAACAGAAGGTAGCATCACAATGTTGCCATGGCAACATCCCACCATCCAAACGGCTATGGCATCATAGAAGGGAGGGGGAAACATCCTAGTCACATACTGGGGCTGCCTCTGAAACCTATCTTCTATTTAGAACAGGCGGCATGGGGAATACTAATGAATATTTAACACTCAGAGCCCCTTCCCTGCTCACTGGCTTATTTTTGTTGTACACTTTCCATGAGCACAACATTCACTTCCAAATGGTAGGAATATTATTGCTAACTGTGCTTCTCATGCCTCTCTCAGCACTGTTGCTTCAGGTTTCGCCTGCTTTTCATTGATCTTCTATGAATAAAAGTCAAAACCAGCACATAGTCCTCACAAGACAGCACCTGCAAATCAGGACTGATGCCTGCAATGGGTTGAGGGTGTTGAGGAGTGGACTGGGATGTTTGGTGATCCAGTTTCCCAGCCTGGCTCTGCTGTATTTAGGTTGTGACTTCTACTACGAGTTTACAGATACAAAAACAAAGACAAACTCTTCATGGATTACCTGAAAATAGGAAAGATTTGCTTATATCCTACAAGAACCAGCCCCTTTTAACATGATTTTTTTCCCCCCTCTTTCTCATTAAAAATAGCTGCTTTCAGCAATTAATTGCGCTGTGGGGAAACAAAACAAAACAAAACCCAAACCAAACCAAACAAACCAACCCAAAAAACCAAACAAACAAAAAAATCTTTGTTTCATTCATCCAGGAAAAAAACACACAAAAATGTCCTAAAATTCCTTTGTTCTTTTTCCCCATAAAGGATGAATGGTGGGGGGGAAAAAAAAGTAGTTAAACAAGTTAGAAGCCCAAATCATGAATATTTTAGTGAGCCTTTTCATATGATACACTTCTAGAAAGAGAGAAGGTGCTGGGCATGGTGTTAAGTCCCACCAGCTACTGCCAGGGTTGTGCAGTCAGACTGAGCAACTGGTGATGAGCCAACTGATGTCTTTTGAGAATGGCAAGGGGAAGCAAGATTCACAGTGTCTAGGGTGACACAGTACATAGGAGCCCACTCCTCTGGGTGCAGCTCTTAGTGCTGCTTGCCTGTCTCCAAGAGGTGCGGGCAGGATGTGGCATTGCAGAATGTGGGTTGGGCTGACGTCTGGGTGCGTCCTCTCTGGGTTGTCACTACTCCTTTTCAGATGTAGATTAAGCTATAGGTTAAACCATGAACAGGTGCTCTCTGAAAGGACAGATTCTCGGCAATGATTTTTAGATGAAATGTGCTCTTTTTACTAGCCCGTGGCAAAGTATCACGATCTTTTCTGAGCCTAGCAGTTCTGCAAAAGCTGCTGGGCTCCCGAAAGCTTATCTACGTGCTTGCTGCTTGGTACGACTCCAAGGCACCAGGGATACAGGCGCCATCCAGCTGGCAGATTTGTCAGCGATGCAAGGGGAGGAACCGTGCTGTAGTGGGTGTGCTGCTTTGGCAGCACTGAGGAGCTGGGGCTGTGTTTATTTGTTGCTGGTTGTAGGGTGCATTTTCAAAAAGGAGAAAGGGTTTTCTCTCCAAGATCGCTGGTGCAGCCCTCTGAGATCTGACTGTGGCTTCAGAGGGAGAGCGACTTGCCTCTGGGGAAGTAAACAAGAGGCAGAGCCACGCTCTTTGCAAGCTGTTCCACTGATGCAGCATTTGTGTGACTAAGTGCTGTCAAAATAATTTGCCAACTTACCCTTATATGGCACTAATTCTAGTGAGGGCTGGAAACAGTTACTTTTCTGGAGTTCATCTTTAAAGGTTCTAATGACCTCTGGAACAGTTATGCTTTTTTCTGTGACAGCAAAACCTATATGATGAATGCAAAGGTCTCAAGGTATTAATAAGATTGATCTGCCTTCCAAATTTGGAAGGCAGACATAAAACAATCATATCTGAAGATCATAGGTCTCTGGACAAGGCTGAGAGAGAGAGTTACAGAAGAGCCAGTTTAGCACCCTGCCCTGCTGAGGACAGCCATGGGGATTTGTCCATCCTTCTGAAACAACTGCAAGTCGTTTATCTCCACAACACATTAATGATCTCAGCCATTATTATCATGATTCCTGTTAGGTCACTGTTCTACACGAGGAAGGAAAAGCTGCCTCTTGAGCACACAGATAAACCACTCCAACAGGTATGGGGACTGCTGTGTTTGAAAAAGAGGTTATTCAGCTCAGTGTGATCCCCAGGACCAGGCTCTGGTTTAGCAACCTGTGCAAGATTCTGATCACCTTGTTCCTCCTTGCTTCCACCCCAGGTCACCAGAAGGATCTATAGATACTTTGAAGATATAAAGATGAAAAGTGGGAGCTGTAGAGATGAGGCTTACAGACCCAAAATAATAACTGCTGTCCAGAGTTTATGCCCCAGCAGAGAAAATGGCCTCAGGCTCTCCTAGCTCCCAGCAGGTGTAACCAGGAACCTGAGCATCCTACTTAGCCTTCTGACAAAACGTGTGCTGCAACTATTGTGAGGCTTCCTTCTCTAAACAGTAACTGCAGCTGTATTTTGTGCTGTTAGGTCCTTTTGCTGTTCTGGACTTAACAGTCAAAACACACACAAAGCCTTTTACTAGAGCATTAGGTCTGTGTATGCATTTTCAACAGTGAGATAGATGATTTATTCATCCACTTCAGTAACCATTCAAACAGGGCACGATGTTCACTACAGTGTAAAAAGCAGCAAACACTGAGTGTGTTTGGTTTGCAAGCACAAATAAACAGAACAGGAAAACAGAAGCTGCCATTTCCAATGTAAAGGACTTTGCTGCTATCCCTGTTAATCTCTCAGTCAAATTAAACAGTTTCCCAAAGCTACAGCTCCACTAAAGTATGGCTATTATGGTCTCAGCTAGAAACCTGATTACAATCACTTTATGTCTGTAAAAACACAACCTCTGATATAAGGCTACTCGTAGATACACTGCAAATGCTCATAAATGCACTTGGTTCTCTACAGACGTGTGTGTACTCTCACAGGGCAGGCAAGCCATCAAGTGAGAAATAGCCACTTCTCTGAATTGGGTACAAATCTGGACTCTCTCCAACAGCTCTATGTCCTTCTTGTGATGGGGACACCAGAGCTGGGGTCTCACAAGAGCAGAGCAGAGAGGAAGAACCACTTCTTTTGACCTGCTGGCCACATTCCTCTTGATGTAGCCCAGTATACAATTGCCTTCTGGGCTGCACAAGCACAATGCTGGCTTGTGGTAAGCTTCAGCTATTTGGGACAGAGGCTCTAAGCATCTGCAGAGGTGCTGGCACCTTTTGGGTTCTCCTCTCACTGCATGGATCACAGTCATACAGATACTCTTCAAAGAATATTTTCAATGCCAGGTTTCCTCACTGTCTCATTTGTTGTCCCAGGTTGGGAACTATAGGGTTAAGAAAGTCCTCTTGGGACTTGAAGATTGTTATTCAATCCCACTTTTCTGCTATCTCTTCATAAGCTCAGGGCAAGGCCAGTTTGTTCTCTTTTCCTCCCCCTCCAGCCTTCTGCTGGGCAGGAGCTGCGTTACCGGGACAAACCTGTAAGGATAGGCCTGGTTGGGGCCTGCAGAGGCTGGGGGGGAGGACTGGAGCACTGGGGATGATAGATTTAGTTTTGGGTTGGGGGAAAATTCAAGGGGACTCGCTTATGGATTCTGCATCTGCCTTGTAATTTCTATCTGTAACTCTCTCCAAATACAATTCTGTGTTTTTTCTCCAATTCGTTTGAGAGCTTCACTCTGTCGGCTCTTTAAACCCACGACATTTGTGCATCTTTACAGGGCTAACAGGACATTTGTCCATCTCCCAGGATATCAACAGAGATGTAAAATAATGATGCTGGCACAGCATCCCCAGTAAGACACAGGAGAGCTTCTCCATATTGTGAATACATATCACCTGCCAGTTTTCAGCTGAAGCAACAATCTCCACTTACATCAAAGCCTCATCTGAATTAATATTTGATGCTGGAATTTGTGCCGCTATTAGATGCTGTTAAAAAGTCAGGGGCCTCTATCTTTCTTAATCTAGAAATGACAAAATTCACTAAGCCAGGTCAATCTCAGAGATGAGATTCATCTCAGCTATCTTCAGTTGTCTACAGTGTGGCTGGCTCCAGCTCAGTTCATTACCATTCCTTTGTAGTAAGTGAACTGGCACTTCTAAGGCTTAATTGCTTTGACCTGAGTTAGGATAAGGCGCCATGTGTCCTAGCTGCCTCACAGAAATGTGGGCTTTGTGTTTCCTGTGCAAAAAGAAAGATGACAACACCTTGTTAAGGTTTCCAGTCATTATCCCAGCACTGTGATTGCCCATCTGAGATACCCTGCATGCAGCAAGTCAGTCACCATGGTGGCGGAGCTGCACTTAAAAAAAATAATGGCAGATTATCTGCAAAAAGGGGGGAAAAGCCAGAACCTGTTGTTTGAGGAGATGAGGTCAAATTATACCTGCTGCCAGAAACCCACCTGTTGTGTGTGGTATTTTCAAAGATGATGGGCAACAGTTCAAGAAGTTAATCAGCTAATTCACTGCAGTCTTAGCAACACCTGGCTGCAATGAGTGCTGGACACAATTCTTCCAAGTGTTTCCTTACCTGCGTTTTATCTGCTAATACGTTTGTGATGCCATCACCACTTTTTAACTAGACTTCCCTCTTTGCTTTGCTTATGAAAAGCCATTTTGAAAAGTAGCAGCTTTTTGCAAATACACAACTGAAAGTCCAGGGAAAGATTCAATGTAGTATAAGAAGGAAATATGTAGCATGGAAGTTATCTCCTATTGATTTGATGGAGGCTGATGCTTGGCTTCTATTAGCACTTACAGGAGTTATTTAGATGTTATCTAATGTATTATGTGCCTCTCTCTAACCTGTAACAGGTAAAAGTCTCCCACATCTTCCAGAGGGATGAAGTTCAACTTTACAGCCAGAGAACCTCCCTGAACAGCTGTAGCCAGGGCTGTTACAAACATTGATCTTCGAAGCATTGGCACAATCAATAAGGGCAGTGCTGTGGTGCAGTAATTGATGCTGGGATGACTGAAAATAAAAGCCAACCATGTGACAGCAGCTGTGGCATTTCTCCACAAGCACTGGCCTGACTTGTGCCTCAGGCCTCACGTGTGTGGGATGAGCAGCTCACTTCTTCATGCTCTGGCCAAACCAAACCAGATCTTTTTGGACAGTGCTGCAGTCTGCAGAGCGCAGCATGTGGTGGATGCTACCCACGTGAAGCATGATTTCCTGTGCTTCTCCATGGGAAGAGGGAGTCCACCTTGGGGGTGCAGAAAAATGACCCAAGTCTACTCTGTTCTCTGTGTTGTCATCTGTGGAGGGTTTAAAGCAAGTTCTGCTGCAAACTCCTATGCATTTGGTTTTATCACTCTGAAAGTGGAGATAATCTATACCTCGGAGGAACACTGCATGGCTAAGTCAATTAACCATGAAATCACAGATGGAAGATGCAAAAGGAATGTAAAGGATTAGTTCTGCAGAACAACCCTGCCAGGCACAAGTACATTTTTAGATCTCTTTTTTTTTTCCCCCCCTAACTAAAAATCACTAGCAAGCTGCTCCCTGTAGTCCTGCTTAACCTGTTAATGGGGCATCTGTACCAGCCCCAGCTACAGTTGTAGATGACTGTGGAAAGGTGAGAGTGAGGCCACCTGGGCACAGCACCCTTACCTGAGTAGCTCAGGACCCATCCTGGCACTAGCTCACTACTGGGCTGTGGAACCTACCACTCTGCTACCTTCACCTTGCAAATATTGCATGTCCAAGAGAACATCCTTGTCTGTATCACAGATGTGGACCTAAAACTCAGGAAACCATTATCAGGATGAGATTAAGTTTTGAACTCTGTGTATGTTCTTGCCTCTCCCAGGCCCCAGATCAGGTAGGGACAGAGTCTTGCAAAAAAAGGCAGTTACTGCTCCTGGGTTAAGTCACCTGAGCACATAAATTATTGAAAATAATGTCAGCAGTAAGTTCTTAATGGTGATGACATAGAAATAGCAATGGGTTTAACTACAGAAGAAGCTCCTGAATGACTTCTTGCCCAGAACCATAGAATCACAGAATGGTAAGGTTGGAAGGGACCTCAAGGATCATCCAGTTCCAACCCCCTGCCATAGGCAGGGACACCTCCCACTAGTACAGGTCACTCAAGGCCTCGTCCAACCTGGCCTTGAACACCTTCAGGGAGGGAGCAGCCACAACCTCCCTGGGCAACCTGTGCCAGTGTCGCACCACCCTCACTGTAAAGAACCACCAAAATATTTTCTTCAGATGCTTGCTAGCTCCATTCTGTTTTCATGCAGTGGTCTCCAGCAAGGCCAGAGCACACACTGCAGAAGCCACTCCCAGGTGGTGGTGTCCCATTGCTAATATTAATCACTGCTATTGCACTGACTGCTGCTGAATTGCTATGGTTTCTCTGGTTTATCTATGGTTTATCTGTAGTCCTGTGTGCAGCTCTGGAGCCCCCAGCACAGGAAGGACATGGAACTGTTGGAGCAGGCAGAGGAGGGCCACGAAGATGCTCAGAGGGCTGCAGCAGCTCTGCTATGAGGACAGGCTGAGAGAGTTGGGGATCTGCAGCCTGGAGAAGAGAAGGATTTGAGGTGACCTTAGAGTAGCCTTCCAGTATCTGAAGGGGACCTACAGGAAGGCTGGGGAGGGACTATTGACAAGGGCTTGCAATGACAGGACAAGGGGCTATGGGTTTAGTGCGGCAGAGGGGAGATTGAAAGTGGATGTTAGGAGGAAGTTGTTTGCAGTGAGGGTGGTGAGACACTGGCACAGGTTGCCCAGGGAGGTTGTTGCTGCTCCCTCCCTGGAGGTGTTCAAGGCCAGGTTGGATGAAGCCTTGAGTGACCTGCCCTAGTGGGAGGTGTCCCTTGCTATGGCAGGGGGTTGGAACTGGATGGTCTTTGAGGTCCCTTCCAACCTTACCATTCTATGATTCTCCTTGAGGTGTTTTTGTGTTTTTATAAGCCTCACATAAATAATTTGGAAATCTATTAAAGGATTTTTAAAAAATATTTTAATTTACTTTAAAATCATCTTCAACATCTGGGATTTAGAGAAAAAAATATACAAGCTATATAGATTTACTCTAAATTGGTATCCCATAGATAATTAAGTGGTCCTCATTTAAAAGGTCACTTAGAAGCATCATTGGATTTATTACCCACAAGTGATAACCACCTGGGAGGTAAAATTATCCGACCCCAGAAAAACTCATCCTGTAGCAGCACAGCTTGTAAGCATTAGTGTCAGACATACAGAGTATGTTTTTGTGTGATGATTTATGTATCAGCAGTAAGTGAAGGGGCTCCTGTCCTTCCTCAGTCTGAACCCAAAGCCGTTCTCCAGTCCCCACAGCTGGTGTTCCTATTATCTAAGAGACACTGGATTAGAAAAATTACCTCAGTTAAAAAGAAAAAACATGGAAGGAGAAAAACCAAAAGTGAGGTTATTTTATCTGTAAAGAGCAGCAAGTTAGAGCAGAAGGAGCAAACAGCCATGAGAAGGGGAAGGCTTTCATCTGCTGCTACAGAAGGTCTGACACAGGACTCCTGTTTCTGATTGAAATGTTGCCATTTTTCAGATGATTGGTGAGAAGCAGCTTACTGCATTTTGCTGTTTGGTTGGGTTTTTAAAATCACTTTCTCATATACAGGCAAAGCCCTTAGGCACACTTGTACTAGCAAAATAATGCTTTTGCTGGTAATCTATTTTTGTAGCAAACTTCAGTAAACTGCATCAGCCCTGGGCTGCCCAGCTCAGGAGGGTCAGGGTGTAGATCAAACCTTTAACAATAAGCCTTTAAAAATGCAGAATAGGTTATTGGGCACATCAGCTGCTTGCACACAGGAAAAATGTATTCTGGTTCTTTTTTGTAGCCTCGGGTACCTACAATTTCAGTATCACTACATCATCTAAAGTACAACGGTCAAATACTCCTTTGGTTAGATGTTGTAAGAGTCCAGGGTGAGCATGTGCTCAGGGCATATCTCATAAACACAACTGAAGTAGGAAAAGATTCCAAAGTGAACCATCTGCAGGCTGGTTTTATATCTACTCATCTGTCTTAGTTTGT
Organism: Semnornis frantzii; assembly: GCA_013399775.1. NCBI lineage: Eukaryota > Metazoa > Chordata > Aves > Piciformes > Ramphastidae > Semnornis > Semnornis frantzii. Next base: position 1,807 of record VWYK01080653.1, on the reverse strand, counting down.
TGGCAAGATTTCCAGCTGCTGTGAGCAGTCCCCTTTTACCCAAATGATATTAGCTCAGACCTGGTGATGACACCTCCAGAGCAAATGTGCATTCCTTCTGCACAGATAGCACCAGTGCCTTGTGGAGGCCATTTTGTCACAAAGACAGGAGAGCAATTGCAGTGCAGAGAAGAGCCCATCCTCTTGTTTTCCTGATGGACTGATGCTAAGTTTATTTGAGCTCTGCTTGGGGTCTGCTGGATTTAGAGCAGTGAGCCAAGGACTACCTGGCCACCTGGAGTGTGCAGTTCTGGAGCCCCCAGCACAAGAGGGACATGGAACTGTTGGAGTGGGTCCAGAGGAGGCCACAAAGATGCTCAGAGGGCTGGAGTAGCTCTGCTATAAGGACAGGCTGAGAGAGTTGGGGCTCTGCAGCCTGGAGAAGAGAAGGCTTTGAGGAGACCTTAGAGTAGCATCTGAAGGGGGCCTACAGGAAGGCTGGGGAGGGACTACTGACAAGGTCTTGCAATGACAGGACAAGGGGCAATGGGTTT
>VWYK01080652.1:2153-16113 GCA_013399775.1 Semnornis frantzii | reverse complement strand
CCGGCGCCGTGCGCCGTGCCGCGCTCCGCTGCCGGGCGCGTTCGGCGGTGCGGGAGGGCTCCGGGAGCGGGGCCTGGGCTGGCGCAGGCTCCTCGGTGTGCCCCGAGCGCTGGCAAGTTTCGCCTTCCGCAGAACCGGGGCCTGGCGCAGTGAAGTTGGTTCTGCTTCGGCCCATTCCGGTGCCTCCTCGCTGCCGTGCGCCGTGTGCGGATCCGCCGCCGCCCTCCGAGCGCGGTTATGAAATGACTCCAACCGGGCGGCTGCTGCTGAAGAGGTGCTCCCCGAGTGCCCCAATACCCCTCGCTGTCCTTCGGCAGAACAGGTGCCTCCTGCGGGCCGGGCGCTGGAGGACAATGCCTGCATTTTCCTTGGGCTGGGACCTGAGCTCACAAAAATGCGGGGCTGGCCGCGGGTCCGGCTCGAATGCTCAGATACTGTGTCACGAAATCCGGAGCAGGCCGGCGGGTGCTAACCTGGGGTGCTCTGAGCACTGCCTGGTGCTGGCAGAAATGGGTCCGGATGCCTGCTGTGTGGTGGGGCATGTCTCCAAGGAACCCGAGTGCCCTGCTGGATGGCAGCACGCTGCGCTCCCCTGCCGGGTTAAGTGCCCTCTTGCCTCGTTAGAAGGCAGGGGCCGTGCCGAGGTACCCTTAGCTCTGCCGCGCGCATGTCGTGCTGCCTTCTTTTTGTTGCTGTGTTATCAACTGGGTGCTTCTGGCGCAAATGCTCTGCCGTTGGGGACTGCTGACCCCAGATCTTAAAAGCCAGACCTGTCTCTTTTTTTAGTTCTCCGAGAGATAAATTTAGCAGGTTGTGTTTCCTGGGAGCAAGGTGGAACCTCACACATCAGAACGTGTTGTTGAGGAAAATGGGCTAGGGCTGCGTACGAGAAAACCCATTAGGGAGACACTAATTTCGTGTGTATGTGGGCCAGCCCGGGCAGATAGCATCAGTGAGGCAGTGCTTGAGAGGCAGGCAGCTGGGGGAATTTCTCAGGGCTGTGGTCTCATCTTCAGGTAGGGAAGCACAGTGGAAGGTAGGTGGCCTTTAATTTTGTGTTTAAAGCAAGGGGGTTTCCGCACTCGCGCATCTCTGGGAGCACAACTTCAAGTGGAACAGAGGCTGCTCCGCTGCTGCCTGGATGAGGCCCCAAGTGTTAATGTGTGGAGCTGATGTAACAACAAGTTGAGGGTTGTCATTCTGCCCGTGACACCTTCTTGGAGCTGACAATTTTGTTTCTGCGGTTTGATGGTCTGGGTAGGCTGTCTGGCTAAGGGACTCTGCAGGTTGCTGTGAGCAGTGCCTCAGCAGAGCTCTGTGGCAGTTTGCAAAGGGAAAAGGAAAGCTGCTGCTGGGGAACTGACAGAGCTGCGGCTTGGTTGGGAGAGGAAGATCAAAGGAGAGGCTCAGCCTGGTGAACTTGTGGTTCTCCAAGCACTTCGTGCTCTCAGTTTGGCTGGGAGGTTACTTCTGAAGGTGACATTCCTGGCACAGTCTTCTGATTCGTAGCACCCTGGCCGCTGGAAAGGTGTGTGGTGGGAAGGCAGGCCATGGGCTGCTTACTTTTCCTTGCCTTCTGCTGGGAGCGGAGATCTGGAATGGTGCAGGGCTGCTTCCTGCTCCTGGTGCAGATGGGGGCTGTAGACAACTCCAGAGCTGGCAGAGGTGTAGTGTCCTGACACAATGGGTGCTCTGAGGGGCAACTGGGCTGCAGTCCTGTAAGGAATATTACAGAGCTAGAGGGAAGATACTGGGACCACTTCTGGGTGGGCACCACATCTGAGGGGAGCTCGTGGCTCTGATCCCTCCAATCCTCCCAATCCCAGAGATGGAGACCTCGCAGGACCATTTTCTCCTTTCTCTGGCTCTGTGATTCATCCCCTCCTCACAAGCTAAGATGCTGTTCATCCTCTGCTATCACTGCTTGCTGTAGTCCAGGATGTGTTGTGGGATTAGACCTGAGGTCAGAGCATCTGTGCCTCCTTCCCAGGAACAGTCCCTGCTGTGTGCACAGCTCATTTGTGGGGGAAAGTGGGTAGTGAGACTCTGCACGGGATCCAGGCCCTCAGCAAGCAGAGCCAGGAAGGCTGGAGGTGGGGGGATGGTAGGACAGGGTGTGAAGGCAGACCAGGAAAGCTGGTCTGGACCTGTGTGTGGGATCCCACCTGGACCAGGGATGGGAATTCCCACTTTGGCCATTCTGCTGCTGGGCAGGCTTTGGAGGCTGAAACCTCCCTGCTTGCAAACCCGGGGGGTGTGCAGCCTCTGCCTCTCCACCCAGCCATGGGTTTGTGTCCCGCTGGCACACAGGGAGCAGCCAGGGTTGGTCTCACCACCCACTTGCCTGTCTTCTGCACTGGCAATATTATTATTTATTTTCCCATATCGTTACATAATGATTCCTGTCCCTACTTCTCCTGTCTCTTTCTTGACATCTTTTGGCTCCTTGTTTTTGCAGTCTCTATCTCCTTCGTGCCTGCATGCACAGATCAAGGAAGAAGATACAGGTGGAAGACACAGTGCTGGCTGTCACTGGTGGGGTGGCTGTGTGATGTGATATTCCTGCTGGGACCACTCCTGACTTGAATACAGAAAGGGGGTTGTGGTTCTGACCCTCCTGGACTTTAAGGGCTGCTTGACTCATCATCTACTTTCTCTGCTTCCTGTGCCAAGAATTTTTTCTGCAGATACTTTGTGTATAGGAGAGGATTTCACCCCTCTGGGCTCGGATTTCTGCTTTCGCAGGGGAGCAAAAGCCTTCTTGCCTCGGTATGCAGAAAGTGGCCAATTAGCTTTAATCAGCCCTTGCAGGTCTCCTGGAGCACCTCAGTGCAGAGGCTGCAGAGTTGCAGTCTGAAGTGCACAACTGGCCTGCAGGATTAGCTGGCTTAGCCTGGGCAGGTAATCTGGTGGTGGCAGAGCCCTGGGAGGATTTGTGGGCAGAGGACCTGTTGTTGCCTCGGGCCTTTCTCATGAGATTAGGTCTGTTTATTTTGTCCAGTGGGAAGGTTCCTTGGTCTGGTGGGACTGGGGAGCATACTGGGCCTGTGACCTTGGAGGTGGTGACTGCGGGGTGCCGGCAGCTGTTGCCGTTGCTGCAGGGAGCCAGGCGTGTTGCAGCTGGGCTGTGAGGAGGGCAGCCTGGGTTTGAAGTGCCCGCGGGAGAATGCAGCCCTCTGGATTACGGCGTAGGTGGTGCTGCCTGAAATAGCCCTGGCAACTCCAAACAGCAGCTCCTGCAAAAATAGCCCTCTCTGGTCCTGCCAGTCCTGGGGCTTGCTCCAAGCCGGGCTGAGGCAGGGCAAGGGTGCAGGGTGGCTCCAACCATGGGTGCTGGTGCTCTCCCTTCATCCCAGGACAGCTGTGGAGCAGGGAGCAGGAAAGCTGGATTTTCTCACACACCGCCTTGCTAATTAGAGCTGTCTGAAACTATTTCTCACCACCTTCAGAAAGTCACACTTCCTTAGGATCTCAGAAGAGTGGAAAACTTGCTTCCTTCATGCCTCGAGTTTCTGCAGATGGGGAGCAGTCACTTTGCTGCAGAGAACTTTCACCCCTTACAAGGACAGAGCCTTTTTGGAACAATGTCTTCCGAGCAAGGGTTCCCAGGCACTGGCACAGGCTGCCCAAAGGATGTGGTGGAGTCACCAGCTCTGGAGATGTTTGAAAGCTGCCTGGATGTGGTGCTGAGGGAGGTGGCTCAGTGGCAGTGGCTGAGCAGCAGCAGTGGGGTTGTGAGCTCTGTGCGAGTGTTGGACTTGATCGCATCAAAGGTCTCTTCCTACCTCAGCAGTTTCATGGTTCTATGATTTTTGGGTGCTCTCTGCTCCGAGTTGGCTGGTACACAGGATTTGGCCTGAGAGTGGCCTGGAGTAGCTGTGTCCCTGTGGCCAGGTCAGCTCCTCGTCTCCCAGCTGAGCCAACTGTGATGAGTAGGTGACAACTGGAACTGTGCTTGTGTGGTGCTGCAGGCCCAATTGACTTTAGCTGTATGTGGGAGAGCAGAGGCTGCTGCCTCCCAGGCACATGCCCTGTGGGGAGCAAAACCCTTTGGGAAGCGTTTAATGAAATAAAGCATCTCCCCAAGGACCAAGAAGAGCTTAAAAGGCTTCTGTGTGGTCCCAGCAGTGCTGGTTTCTGTACCTAGGCCATATGCATGCACGGGCCCTGGCCACCAGCTGCTGCTCAGTGCCTGTCTTTGCGCTCTGCTAGCTAAGAGCCCTTAGTTAGGGGCCCTGAAGCATAATGCCCTTTCTAAATCACAGCCAACACCTTGACATGGGTTTGGATCTGGATCAGAAACTGGTGCATGCTTGGGAGCACAGAGGCAATAAACTTCATTGTCAGGAAAAAAGGGAGCTATGTCCTGCCACAGCTGAGCTCCCCACTTGGTTTGGGCTGTGTAAGGCAGGAGGCGCCATGGTCCCCAGGGCCTTGAGCCTTAAAGCATTTGACACCCCCCAAAATCTACTGCAGGGTCCCAGAGGGGTCAGTTTTGGTGCTGTTCTGCGCGGGTGAGGGTACCTCTCCCAGCACTCTCAGATGGGGTTGCCAGTCCTGTGAGCAGTGTGGTATGGCCACTGCTTTGCCAGGTTTCAGGCACTGGATGCTGGCGCTGTATTGCATCTCATCCCCGTTCCCACTCCGGGTCATTGTGTGGCACTGCTGAGCACGGAGGAGAGCCCTGCTGGCCTGGCATAGCATGTGGGCTTTTCCAGAGACACGTGTCAGCCTTTGGCAGACAAGGGTGTGGATGTGCTCAGGAGGGCAGAGGTGAGTGGCCAGGAGGAGCTACAGGAGGAGGAGGTGAGTCTGTGGTGGGCAGCACGTTTGTGAGGCTGTGGGTGACCATGGTCATCTGAGAAACTCTGACTGCAGGGGAGCTGAGCAATAAAGATCTGGGAAGTGCCTTTCCCCAACTGGGAGGTGCTGGGGCTGCCTGGCAGCTTCCATCGGTCCTCTTGTGGCCACTCAGTGCCAGGTGTGACAGCGTGGTCAGTGCTCTGGGAGCTGGGCTGAGTGTAGCAAAGATGTCAGTGAATCCTGCTCCTCTCTGCTCTGCCCTTCTCGGAGGAGGTGAGCAGCCTGTGGGCAGCAGCCTCCCAAGCTGCTGGGCCGTTCTCTTTTACCCAGATCATGTGGTCTGAAGGAGAAGGTTGTGCCCCACTGCCTGGGGAGGTGTTCCCTGTGCCGCGCGGTGCCCATCCGGTGCAGATGGCAGAGGACGCCTGTGCCCAGCGGGAGCTCGGGGAGGGGAGGCTCTGGAGGAAGCTCATCTCCCTGGCAACTTTGGCAGCCAGGCTGCTGCTCGCCTACTGAATTGGGTGTGCAGCAGTCGAACCCCCGAAGGGTGCCAGCACCTCTCTGCACTCGCCTTACTCGCTCTGGGGGCGGCTGGAGGGGTCTGCCCACCACCAGAAATGCTGGGGGTAGGGTCCTGAGTCCGGCGGGCAGGCTGGAGATCAGGAGGAGGCTGAAGCATTGTACTGCTCTCTCTCTGCTGAGTGGCCATGCTCCCCCTGCTTGGCTGCTGCAGACGCTGCTGGGCTGCCTGCTGCAAGGCTTGGTCAGGCGGCCTGAGGACTGCTTCTGTTTTATACCTGCAGTCCAGCTCTACCCTGGGTAAGACCATTTTGGAGAAGGAGAACGTGAGGTGCCCCAGAACACAGTTGCTGGAGGGGAGCAGGCGATTTGCAGCTTGAACGAAGGTAATTTGTGTAGCCCCAGGCAGGGGAGCCTAGGAGGTGGTCAGATGAGGGCAGGGTCACTGCTGTGCTGGGAGGGTCTGGCAGGAGCTGGCTGTGGAAGTGACAGCAGACAGCAGTGACACTGCTCAGGGGGAGTCTGTGTTAGGGAATGAAGGTCAGAGGTGCAGTGGGTCAGACTGGGACAGGAGGTGGTGCCCTGCAGAGCCAGGGCACTGTGTCCAGCTGGGCTGAGGCTCCTTGCCTCTGCACGTCAGGGGCAGGCAGCTCCGGCCGTGTCTGTAGCCAGGCCTGTAGCCATGCCTTGGCGCTGCTGGCTGATTGCTTGTCTCAGGGAGCCTTGATGAGCTCCTTGCTTCTCCTGTCCCAGAGTCCTAGCACAAACAATCGCTCCCTGTAGTATCTCTGCAGTCCCAGCCATGGCTGAAGGCTGATCTGCTGGAGGTGCTCCCAGTGTGAGTCAAGAACTGGAGCAGGACTGGGTGGTGGCATGGGCTGAGTGTGGCCCCAGCTGGTGTGGCAGTTGGAGCTGGCTGGGCTGGTGGGAAGAAGCTGTGCAGAAAAGAAGCCAAAAGATGAGAGCAGTCCTGTGGGAACTGCAAAGCAGAAGTACCTGCTCTTCTGAAATCAGTTGTCCCCTTGTGCCTGGTACCCTGCTCCAGAGCTAGGTGAGATCTGTCAGCAGAGTGCTTTGACAGTGGGTTGGACAGACAGCCATCAGGAATGACCCTGGTGTGGGTGACCTCCTTGCAGGCAGACAAAATAGCCTGCTCAGAGGATCTGAGCCTAGGGTCTGAGCCTAGGGACCGTACTTAGGTCTGTTCCTGCTCTATTGGCTGATAGTTTAGCACAGGGACAAGGTGCTTCTGCTTACAGCATCTCTCCTTGGCCAAGGCAGCTCTTTAAAGTCTCTTGGATGAGGATGGTGGCCACAGCAGTTCTCACCAGTCCCCTCACCTGCCCTATGCCCCACTGACTGTGACAAGACAGTGCCATCCTTTCCTGTATTCCCATTTCTTGTTGTTTACTGGCCCTTAGAGTTCATCCTTGCAGGCTGGAGCCTGTGTCCTGGCTTTGCAGGAATGCCTCACAGTTGCTGGTGTCCTGGAGGAGAGCTGGCTGGGAATAATGTCATGCTCATGGCAGAACACCCAGTTCTCATCCCATCCTCACGGGAGGGGACTGTCCTTTGCCCTCTTGATGAAGATGCCCTCTGGGAAGCCTCCCCAGTGGGTTGAGGTGCTGGAGATGAGCCTGGGAGGCAGATTTTGGATGTGGTGGTTTTCTGTGGGAGATCTGGATGGGCAGTGCTGTGCCTGAGGGATTATGGAAGTGCTGAGGAGGATGGGAGGGCTCTGCAGGGGCTGTGGAAGGGCAAACTACTGCTGAGTGGGAGAGCTGGGCAGGGCCTGCCAGGCTGGGGTGGGAAGGGAGGAATTTACCTTCCTTATAATCAGTCACTGCTCAACCACTGCTCGTGATGGCTTGGGAAGGAAATGCTGTTCAGGATCCTTTGGTGGTCTTTGGGCAGGCAGATGGCTTGGCAGGAGGGTGGGCACTGGAATCTGGACTGCCCCAAAGTTGGCAGCCATGCACCATCCCTGGCTGCTGCCCTTGTCAGAGCCGGTCCCCGCCGGAGCCTGGCCCCCTGCTTTGGCACTGAGACCAAGCCCACCTGAGACCAGGGTCAGGTATGGCCTCTGCGAATGTACTGTGGCCTTTCCCAGCGCCCAGGGGTGTGTGGGGATGTGGAGGGTGATTAGCAGCTCATTGAGGAGCGCTGAGAGTGTGGCAGGGAGTAGGAGTGGGCTGTCAGGATGCCTCCTGGGGACCTTCCCCAGAGGCTGTGGGGTGGTGACACAGTGATGGGAATGGATGCTTCTGGCCCTCATCTGGACCCACTACTTTGGGGGTTCTCTCCTTCCCAACTCCACCCTTCTGGCGTTCCTCAGCTGCCTTTCTGCAGAGCTTGGTGCAGAGGAGAGGAGGAGAGGGCACTTGAGTGTCTGAGGCTCCCCTGGGCCACTTTCAGCCTCCAGCTGTGCTGGCAGTTGCTGCTGGGAGCCCAGCTGAAGCTCCTTCTCCCTCTATCCCTGCTGGGAGAAGGTCTTCCCGTCCCGCTGCTGGTCCAGAGCTTTGTGAGGCTGCTGTGACCTAGGGAACCTCAGAGCCTTGTCTCACAGGGCCATGGGGCACCTGCTGCCTGGGCAGCTGCATGGTTGTGTCTTGTGCTGCAGTGGAGTGGAGATGCATGGCATGGGGCAGCTGGCATGGCAGTGTTACCTGCTAGCTTTAGGGAGACCTGGGAACTCTTTCTCATAGTTCTGGAGAGGGTAGAGTTGGAGTCCCACAGACAGGTCCCCAGATCCACAGAGCTGGGACAGCCACAAGGAGCTGAAGGAGTTTCCCTGCCAGGTCCTTCTTGCGGCTCCTGGCTTGGCTTGGCACACTCCTGACATGTGGCAGGAGGAGGCAGTGCCCATTCCAGCACCTGCACACCCAGCCCTGCTCCTCCAGTGGTGCTGCTGGGCCCCAGGCAGAAATGAGCCTTCCACCACCCCAATGCTGCCCTGAGCTGGAACACTCCCAGAAAGGTGTCTTGGCATCAGGGAACAGGGGAGCAGGGATGGGGCTCTGTGGCACAGAGAGATTACTCCTCTCTGGCATACTCTCTTCCCAGACTGCTGGTCTAAACTGGCCCTCCTGGCATGGAGGACACCAGAGGCTGGGGCCATAGCATGACTGCTGCTGTTTCTTGGGTGTTCAGGTACAACAGCAACTGCAGGCACATGCTGCAGGGGCCCAGACTTGGTGATACAGAAGAGCCCAAATGGACAAGGAGGGAATGGGAGAGTGAGATGGTCTGATGGGTTTGAGAGGATCAGAAGCAGGTGAGGTGCTGGGAAAGGCCCTGAGGTCTTTAGGCACTGGGCAGGATGTATCAGTGGAGATAGAAAGGTGTGGATGGAACTTAGGAATGAGAGTGATGGGGAGCAGCAGGAGTGGGGTCACCCAGGAAGGCCCTTTGGCACAGAGTGCTCTGCTGCAGGGTGTTGCTGGGGCTGCAGGGAGGACATCACACAGGCTCTTGGAGGCCATGCCTGTGGGGACAGCATGGCTGGGCTGGATTCTGCTTTTTCCCAAACTGGGGTGGGGGGGGCGGGAGGTGTGTCTATGGTGAGGGGCTGAGGCAGTGCTGTGGTTGTAGCCCCAGGAGGTGCTCTGCGGGGAGGCAGGAACAAGTTTCTCAGTTATTGATCAGCAACCCCCTGGTGAAGCTGGGTCTCCACTGTCTGGCACATCCTCCAGTGCAGGAGCTCCTGGCTCATGCCTGGAGCACAGAATGGGTGCAGCACCAGACTCTGGTATGCCTGGGCAGTTGGGCTGGATGTGCTGCAGGGGGCCTGTCTGGGTGCTCTGGGGGAAGCCAGACAGTGCTTGGAGATTTGGTTGGGTGCCGTCTGTAGCACTGGTGGTAGCACAGCTGTGGAGCACCCCCAGGCTGCAGCTCCAGGCCTGCTGAGGCTCTGCTTGCTCCAGTAGGGGCAGGCACACGCTGGGCACATGCTGGGTTCAAACAGGTGCCAGGAGCCAGCAGGGGTGGTGCTGAGAGCTGCACTCTCTAATGGCTCTCACTGGTGCACCTCACAGCAGTCCCTCCCCCGGCTGCAGGCCTGCCTGCTGCCAGCTGCTCCTCCCTGGAGCTGCTGCGCCTTGCTAAAAAGGAGGCAGACCCTGCAGGGGTGCTCCAAGCAGCTGGAGGATCTGGGTGGGTGTCTGGTGGTAGAGGAGCTGTGGCTTGTTCCCAGGATGGGTCCTGCAAAGGACCTGCCTGGTACCAGCCAGCAGCCTGCCAGCTGCCCTCGGGTGGCCATCTAGCTCTGAACACCTCCCTGCCAAGCTCAGCTCACACCAAAGCTGTTAGATCCACAAAGACATAAACCTGTGGACCTCAGGCCTGTCTCTGATCTGCAGTGGCTCTGTCTGTGTGGGGGAGCTGACGTGTGAGGAGACAGCTTCTGTCAGCCCATCTTCTGGTGCCATGCAGGCTGCTGGCAGCCAGGCTGCCCAGAGCTGGCTGGCAGCGCTGGTGGCAAGTGCAGACCCCGAGGGCACTTGATGCTGCTGGAGAGGATTCCCCGAGCTGCCGGCGCCCTGAGCAGCTCCGTGGTGCACACTGTGCTGAGGCTGCTCGGCTGGGGCAGGCTGAGCAGCCTGCTGCTGCTGCCAGGCTGCTGCTGCTGCTGCTGCCTGGAGCTGAGGGATTAGGGTTGTGTTGTGTGGCTCAAAATGTCTCTGGGAGCTGCCTGCTTCCCAGCTCTCTGGAATGCTTCGTGCCAGGCAGCGTTCCTGGGAGATGATCCAAACCCAGGCAGGCAGAGCCCTGTGTGCGTGTTGGCATCTGCAGGCTCCTCTTGGTGAGGGGAAGACAATTGAGACAGCTGGTTCAGGAGCCTCCTGCCTCTGGTCACAGGCAGCTTCAGCACCTCCCCAGGAGCTGTGGCCCGAGTCTCCTGTTCAGTGGCAGCAGAGCAGAAGCAGAGACCAGAGCTGTCTCCACAGCAGAGTGCAGGCAGAAGGAGGCAGAGCAGACCCTGCCCTGCTGGCACATCTGTAGAACTCCATCTGGATTTGCCCCAGTGCTCAGACTGGTGATGCCAAGGAAGACCATTGCATTGCAGGGAGGAGGCTCCAGGTGGCTCTTTGAGCAAGGACAGAAAATACATTTCCACACCAAAGCCTGACAGTGGCTAGTGGCTGATGAGACCCGCAGACCTTAGAGGTAGATGTGAGGGTGTAGTGGCTCTGGGAGTCACCTCCCCCACAATGAACTCACCCAGACTAGACTCAGCCAGTTGGAAGCTAAGGACTGAAGCTTTATGTTCCCAGCTTAGCACAATACAGAAGCAGAGTTACACTGCAGTACAGGTATTTACAGATAGACACAGCAACATGCAAGTCAGAAGCAATACAGAAGCACAAAGCCCCTCCCAGCAATCAGAGTGCCCAGGAGTGGCTCCCAACCACCTTTCCATCTCCTTCCCACCCCCCTCTCTTATCCAGACCCTGCCTTAGGTGCAGGATGAGTTGGGAGGCTCAGCCAGGGGGATTAGAAGCAAGAGGATGAGTTGGGTTACAGATCCCAGAGAGAGACACAGACACCAACTGCCTCACCTGTGTCTGTGTCCCAGCAAACCTGTGAGTGAAGCAGACATCACCACTGCTTGCTCTTCACAGCCTGCAGTCTCATTTTGCTCATTAAAATATTCCAGTTAGCCTCAAACCAGCACAGAGGGCATCCAGGAAAGGAGCTGGTAAGTCCCAAATCATAAATACATGAAGAGGCTTCAGAGGGGCAGAGTGGGAGGTGGAAAAGTGCCATGGGGAAGCTGTGACCTTTTGGAACCTTGCTGGGAGAGTGGAGGTGGAATTTCTGCAGTGCCTGGTGCCAGGGCAGGCCTGAGCAGCTGCGGGACCACAGATGCTTGTTGCCCATGGTGGGTGCTGGCTGGTCCCATGGGCTGTGGGCATGCTGGTGCTGAACTCTGGGCTGCCTTTGCCAACAGGAGCTCCTGAGGCTGGAGATGGCTCCTTGAGCTGTACTGCAGCCATGATGCTGTGCAGCTGCAGAGAGATCTTGTTCTGTCCTTCTTGGAGCACAGGGACACAGGTGGCTGAGTGTGCTCAGGTTGGGCTCTGAGAGAGGTCACTTAGTCCTGCCCCTGCACAGAATCCCCCAGGCATCATGGCTGGCATGAAGGATGCTGAGGCCTCCAGGCCTCAGGCTGGTCCCTCAGGTTCCCTGAGTGTCATGGGAGCCTGGGAAGGGCTGTGTGGCAGGGTCTGTGTGGCAGGGTCTGTGGGACAGGCCATGTGGCAGGGGCTGTGGGGCAGGGTCTGTGTGGCAGGCTATGGGGCAGGGTCTGTGGTGCAGGCTGTGTGGCAGGGGATGTGAGGCAGCCTGTCCTTTCCCTTCATCTCTGTCATAGTCCAGGGCCCTTTCCCATCACTCTACCCTCAGGGAATTTCCCACCTCTCGCACTTGCCTGCTGCTCAGACTGTGTGCCAGGGCACCAGTAGCCCTTTTCTCCTCTAGGTAGGCAGCAAAGTCTCTGGCACTTCACATCCTGGACCCATCAGGTGCCAGGTTAAGTCTGCCCAGAGGCACAGCAGAGATGAGCTCTGCCAGGTTCTCTGATTCAGGTCCTTGGAGGCTGCAGTGTCCCAGTTGCCTCACTCAGGTGTTTATTGAGTAAGCTGCTCCATGAGGCCTTTTTTGGAGCTGGCAGCAGGGCAGGCAAAGCTGGCAGCAGAGCTGCTGCCTCTGTCTCATTGGGGCTGAGGGTGTGAGGAGCAGGGTCAGCAATGCCTCCCCCCCCCCCCCCCCCCCCCCCCCCCCCCCCCCCCCCCCCCCCCCCCCCCCCCCCCCCCCCCGCCGCCCNTCCCAGACCTTGTCAATAGTCCCTCCCCAGCCTTCCTGGAGCCCCCTTCAGATCCTGCAAGGCCACTCCAAGTTCTCCTGGAAGCCTTCTCCTCTCCAGGCTGCAGAGCCCCAAATCTCACAGCCTGTCCTCACAGCAGAGCTGCTGCAGCCCTCTCAGCATCTCCATGGCCTCCTCTGCACTGGCTCAAACACTTCCATGTCCTTCCTGTGCTGGGGGCTCCAGAACTGCACACAGGACTGCAGGTAGGGTGTGAGGAGAGCAGAGTCAAGGGGCAGAATCCCCTCCCTTGCCCTGCTGCCCACACTGCTCTTGCTGCAGCCCAGCACACAGTTGTTGTCTGGGCTGCACTCACACCGCAGGCTCCTGTTGAGCTTTTCATCACCCCAGACCTCCAGGGCCTGTTCCTTCCTGATCCTGGAAGGCCACTCCAAGGTCTCACTGTCCCCACCAGCACCCCGAGGTCCTTCTCTGCAGCTGCTCTCCAGCAGGTCCAGCCTGGTGCAGGGAGCAGTTCCTCCTCAGCACTGATGGTGTTCCCAGAGGAGTCACCAGGTGGGTGGGAAGGGGGTGAGTCTGGAGCCTCCTGAAAGCACATCCATGGTGCTGAGGCAGAAAGCTGCCCAGCCATGGGGCTTGCAGCTTCAGAGAGGTTTGCTTTGGCAGGCACAGGCGAGGCTGCTAACAGGACTTGGTGTGGAGCAGCTTTTTCTGGGCTGAGCACTGCTGGAGGGCATGGATGGGGGCAATTTGCTGTCTGCAGCAGCTGAGGGAAGCCCTCTCTTTGAGGTCTGCCTTCCACAGCCTCCCTCTTCAAAGGAGTGCTCTTTCCTCCTCCCCTGTGTGGGGGGTGCCATGGGGAACCCTTCTGCAAGGAGGTGAATTTTGCCTGTCAGTGCTTTCACTCGGCAGGGTTGGGTTTCCTTGCATGCAGCTATTGTCTTCCTCTTTTCCCTCTTCTCTCCTCCCTCCCACACATGCTCTTCCCTGCCACACGTCCTCAGCTCTCAGAGCAGTAATTGCAGCTGAGCTGAGCAAACCCTATCATGTTTGTAATGATGGCTTTGCTTCCTTTCCTGCAGTGTTCTCTCAGCCTGCCTAGTTTGAAAATCTGAAGGTGTTTCAGTGACCTTTCCTCCCCCCATTTAGAAAGTTTTCTAGTTTTCTGGTGCAGGACATGCAGGCTGTCCCTACCTGCTGGGGGAGGCTCTCAGCCTCCCTTCCTGGCTTCCCTCTGGCAGGAGTCTGCTGGTGAGGCACAGGCATTTTTGTAGGAACTTGGGTAAGTTTTGGGGTGAAAGGTCACAGAAGTCTGAGACTGCCTGGAGGTCTTCCTGATCAACTGAGCACCTTCTGTGAAGCTTGGGGGACAAGGGGAGAGCAGTGGTGGATGCCATCCAGAGGGACCTGGGCAGGCTGCAGGGGGACTGGATGTGTGGAGCACTGCTGGGTAAGGAACTGGGTGGATGGTGGCACACAGAGAGTGGTGATCAGGGGCACAATGCCCACCTGGAGACCAGTGCCAAGTGCCTCCCTCAGGGGTCAGTGCTGTTTGACATCTCTGTCAGTGCCATGGACAGAGGAATCAGTGCAGCCTCAGCAAGTGTGCAGATGGCACCAAGCTGTGTGGCACAGTTGACTTGCTAGAGGGCAGGGATCCATCCAGAGGGACCTGGACAGGCTGCAGAGCTGTGCCCAGGCCGACTTCATGACATTCAACAAGGCCAAGTGCAAGGTCCTGCACCTGGACAGGCACAATCCCAAGCACAGCTCCAGGCTGAGTGGGGAATGGCTGAGAGCAGCCCTGAGGAA
>VWYK01080651.1:0-13308 GCA_013399775.1 Semnornis frantzii | reverse complement strand
GGGGTGATGAGAGTTCTGAATATTTCATATTAATAAACTATATATTAATATTTAATAATATCATCTCACAGTAATTAATTACCCCGTCCCGTTACAACAAAGTGACACAATTTTATATTAATTACCTAGTTACCACAGTTTATTACAATTCCCCCAAACAGTCTGTATTTTTTAAAATCAGCTTTAATTTTAAATGTATTTATCATTACACTCCAAGCTACAGCTGAGAGAAGAGCTTTGCACTACAGAGTTTATTTAGGTTGCATTACAAGGAGATATCTAAGTTCCAAAGAAGCAGAACTAAAACACTATATGCCTTAAGGTGGGCAGCAATTTCCTTTGGAGTCAATATTGAACCAATACCTTGATATATTTTGGGGAAAAAAATTTAAAATCTTATAATTTTTTAATATTTATAAATGCCAGTTGAGTCCAATTCCTCATAAGTAATTATATCCTAGCTGTCTTCATTCTTCCTCCTGGGATACTTGGGAGGGAGGGGTAGAAAGGGTTTCTTTTTCAGTATTTGAACAATTGCACTTCTCTGTTCAGTGAAAGAGGCTTTTGGATATCAAACACTTTTGTTACTGGTGATGTGGCCCTCCCATTTAATGTACTATATTGATGATTTGAAAGTCAGGGCTATGAGCCACAGGAGGCCATTATTAACAAAACGTCTTTCTCGTGCTTTTAAGAAGGACTGACCTTTCCTGCGAGCTATAGCCTACTCGAGGTTGCTCTTTTGAGACTTCTTTGTTAAAATAATAGCCTGAAAAGCTTAGTAATCTTTTTACACCCTATAAAACTTTTTCTACAATGCTGTGGAAAGCATTTATGTCTAGTAGGATAGAAAATGTACTGCAAAATGACCTGGACAAGTTGGAAAAATACATGTGAAACTACTAATTAGAGCATTTGGAGATGATGCTAGTTTTCACTCAGCCGAGGGAATGTATAGCACAGAAAAACATTAGTAATTCTATAACTATACATAGAAAATAAATTGTAATTTTTTTCCCATAAGCAAATCAGAATTTAACAGAACAAGTTGAATTTGCTAGTATCAGCAACATAAAGTGCAGTCATGAAATCCACCTCTGTATACATACACAGAAATGAACATATACATACATAGAAAACAGTGAATCTTAAATGAAAAGAGAGAGTTGAGGAAGAAAGATTTTATGATAGTGCAATACAATTGCTAATTTTAAAATACAGGGAAGATGAGAAAGACTGAAGTGAAAGGGAGGAAGTTCTGGTGTTTCTGAAAAAAGAAGTACAGGTTAATACTGTAAGTCAATAAGAAATATTGTTTGAATAAATAATATGGTAGAAAATAAAGATCTATCTAAATATTCTCCTTTCAGCAAGCATTCTTTAATATAAATGAAATCTCTAGCTCTCCACCTTTCAATGTTTGTACACAAACTGCTAATTAGTATTTACTGTAGAAAACTTAAACACAGAAGGTACAGGTGGATGTAACTACACTGTAATTTTTTTTTTTTTTAATGTGAAATTGTCATTGTGGAGCAGAAAAAAAGATTGATACATATTTCCCCAACATTTCCAGCTTACCTGGAATTCTGCCATAAATACAAACAGATAAAAAGAAATAATTAAAAAAACTCACAAATAGGGCATTTTAAAATTTGTGATAATTGTTTTAAAGTCACAAATGTGTCATACTGAGAACAATTTAACTATACATAAAAAGAAGTTTATATTTAGGTTTATGCTATCTCATAGGAGAAGATGATATAAAAGGGAGTAATTCATAAGTTTCTCCTGAGAATAGTCTTAAAAAAAAAAAAAGAGGAAAAAAGGATAAGAAGTTGGAAGGAAAAGGGCAGATTTTAGGAATCTTCTCTATGAAATATGTTCTAGCATTTTGGACACTCTTATAGCATTTCTGTCATCAGTTGCTGAGTAGAACTCTCCGGAACAGAAGACAGCATGTTCTTTCAGAGGACATTAGCTTCCAATATGATGTACTAGTTTAGTGGTTTTTGTTAGGACAGGAGATGGCAGGGGAAATATCAATAAAAGAATGAAGATTCTTGAATGATACCAAAAAAAGTGAAAGTTGTAATCTTTAAATAAATTTTAAGAAGGTGAAGAAAGAAGTAGTGTAGTTCAGCTACAATCTTTTAAAACATTATTAATTTAAGTACGTTAGCAGATGTTAAACTTTACATGTGGACAAGTTACATGTGGATCTTGTATAAATGCAGCATCAAAGGGCAGACATCTTACAAGAAAAGTGTGATTGCTGACAGATACAGGAAAGAAGCTGAAGACAAGACTAATTCAAAAGGTCAGAAAAAAGATAAAAAATTTAAAAGTGAATGAACTAACATGAGAAAAAGCAATACATCTTGTAATTGGGAAAAAATTGCTACTTTCAAATTTTTCATAAGTGAAAACTATTTTCTACAATGAATAATAGGTTAGACAAACCGAAATATATTCAGAGAACTAAGTGGAGAGACAGATATGAAATTTAAGATGCAAGATATCAGAACGAAAAAAAAGTCTTTCTAAATGCGTACTAAAATATCTGCTAAATGTCCTGTGATCTCAGTTTTGAAGTGAGTCAGAACATGATTATATGAAAGTTTAAGTAAAATTTGTAGAAGCATACGATATTATTTTTTTTTTGGTGCTTTCATTCAGAGCCATGCTGATTATCCCTGACTTCCATCAATGTAATAAGATAAAGATCCATTAGTTCCAGGAATAGTAATTATAAGTTCCTTAAGAAGAACTGAAGAGTACTAAGGACTTCAAAAATAACCAATTGGATACCAGCAATATCATTAATATCTGACCACATGCTTGATAACATCATCTAAGTTACAATTTTTAAAATCATAGAATCATAGAATGGTAAGGTTGGAAGGGACCTCAAGGATCATCTAGTTGCAACCCACTGCCATAGGCAGGGACACCTCCCGCTAGCACAGGTCACTCAAGGCCTCATCCAACCTGGCCTTGAACACCTCCAGGAAGGGAGCAGCCACAACCTCCTTGGACAACCTGTGCCAGTGTCTCACCAACCTCACTGTAAAGAACTTCCTCCTGACATCCAGTCTAAATCTTCCCTCTGCCAGTTTAAACCCATTGCCCCTTGTCCTGTCATTGCAAGACCTTGTAAATAGTCCCTCCCCAGCCTTCCTGTAGGCCCCCTTCAGATACTGGAAGGCTACTATAAGATCTCCCTGAAGCCCTTCTCTTCTCCAGGCTGATCATCTTCGTGGTCCTCCCCTGGACCCACTCCAATGCTAAAATATACTACTTAAATGTAATTTTCATTATCATCCTCTGAAAGTTAAACAGCATTCCTTAGTATTTCTTTAAAATGTTGCAGAGTTTATAACACCATTACTTCGGAGTAGCTCTTAGCTACTCCATAGTTGACAGCCTTAGACACATATCCTGTATACTTTTTAGTGGAGAAGTAGATTTTTTTTTCAACACATCGCAAATTCAACAGTCAAAATATGAATTTAGACTTGACTCTTTTGCCTCTTCTTGCATTTTTCCATTTGGAAAAGGCATAACGTTGTTCTGAGATTGTTCCCCTTTGAAGCAAATATCTTAACTCATACTGAGAACTGCATGAGTGCTTCCTATGATTTACAAAATGACATTATCACTGCTTTTTCTGATTGGTTTCCTAAGTATGTGCTGACCTCCAATTATGATGATTTCATACACATTTTGCTGAAAGAAAATGTTTGTCTGTCTTCCAAGATCAGTTCTTGGTCATGTTTTTTTCAGAAGGTGTACTACCATTTACATAAAATTATTAGTCTTGAGATGCTCAAATGTGGTTCTCGTGTAACTGAGTAAATTAGTAATTCCCAGAGTTAGGCAAACATGATTGTAGTTTATAATACAGCCCTAGTAAAACCTAGAATACATTGCCTCTGGGGACATCTTAAATTATACAAGGACTTGGGGGTTTTGAATGTTTAAAATTGTCTGAATAAGTACAACACTTTCTTCAGTGGTTAAATTGCAACATAAACTGGTGTACGCTATGTTTCCCTCTGCATTTGTTCCTCTGAAGTTAATATTTAAGTTCCAAATTCATTTTGCATAATAAAATATAAAACACCACTCTTTTTTTGTCCAATTATTTTTCTTTTCCCAATGGTTTTATTTTTATTATGCTGCCTTAGTGGATATTAAATTATGGATACATAACAACCTTTAAGTGAATGTGAAACTGTAAGAACTAAACAGGAAATATGTTATGATCAGGGTTCAGAAAGGTATGGAATGACCAAAAAAATATGGAAAGTTACAAAAAACAAACAACAAAACACCAACCAAACAAAGGAAGACCTAGAAACAAATAAAGGGGAATCAAATCAGTGCAGACAGTAAAACATGTAAAATAAGTTTTGAAGATTCTCTGGGATCAATTTAACTCACTGTCTTTATGTTCAGTTTTTGTTTCTTTTAGTGCCTCACTCCATGGATATTAGATCTACCATCCTCTTTCTATATTTGATTCACCACTAAACTATTAATGTTAAAGGACTAAGCTTTAACATATTTTTTGACTAAGAGGAGTTCCAAGCATTCCAGTTTGGTTTATTATTTTTTCAGATGTTTTTATTAAGCTAACAAACAAACTACAAACATATATCTTCAGAATTATGCTCTCCTGTCACTTTTCCTCCCTTCACAGTTCTTACTGTACCTGTACACAAAATGCACACATGGGTATCATCCCAGCACTCAGACCACACACTTCACAGCACTTACGTTTCATTTTTGTGGGTTGTCAGTCCAGCACACCATCACATATTCCTCCTCTGATATTAAACATAAACAAATCTCACCAATTCTAACAATGTCAACTTTGCTTTGAATGTCTGATCACTGCTGACTTCAAATTGGGCATCCCATGAGTGTTTAAAATTCCATATTTGACCCTCCTGCAGCTGTGATAAGTGCTTCAGAAGTGTGCGGGGCTGGCCCTGGCTAATAGCCAAACTCCCACCCAGCTGCTTGCTTACTTATTCCTCCTCCACCCTCCACAGGATAGTGGGGAAAATAAGAGCAAAATGAATGAGAAAACTCAGGGGTTGTGATTAAGGCAGAGATATTGCCTACTAATTACCATGGTGGGCAAAACAGTCACAGATTTGGCAAATTTAGTGTCATTTATTGCCAACTATAAGTAAACAATTGAGTACTAACTTGGGCAGTAAGAAAAAATCCCTACATTATTAAAACAACAGCTTTCCTTCCTCCATTTTCCTAGACTCCACTCCTTCACTCCCAATTCCATTACCCTCTGCCCAAGGGGTGCAAAAAGTCAGAGGGGTATGGTCAGTACACAACTATCTCCTTTTGTATTTCCTTTCTCCTCACCCTTTTTTTTTGTCTGTTCCAGCCAAGACTTGCCATGAGCTGTCCTTCAAGACAAACCTCTTCAGTGTGGATCCTGTGGATATCTACGCCAATATAGAACATCTACCCCCCCAAACTTGGACTTCCTGTTGCTGTTTCTCAGTCTTTCTACTCTCTACTCCTCTTTCTCTCTCTGGTGTTTTATGCCCTTTATTGAATGATTTCCCAAGTGCTACAAGTGCAGTCGAGGGGCTCAGTGCCCCGAGGTGGATCCACTGAAACCAGCTACAACTGCTGTGTTTGGCATTGGGCAGCTCCTGGCCTCTTCCTGCTGAGATCACTTCTGAAGGCCCAACTGGTCACACCTGGGTACATGCATCCGGCACAACACATTTCTCTGTTGAGGGCTTTGTTATTTTGGTTTTGCTTTTTGGTTGGTTTTTTGTGGTTTTGGGGTTTTTTTTTGGGGTGTTGTTTCTTTCAAACTTTGAAAACATTTGCTCTTTTCACATCTGCAAATACAGTAAACTGAACCTTTCAAACTGAGCTGTTATCTTCATTATTTCCATTCACCATTTCCTTTTTATTTGTCTCCAGACACATGTTCTTGTTTCTATCTACAGCTCATGCCGTGTATCACAATTACAAGTGATTAATAAGAACTCCAAACCATTATTTATAAGCATCATGAATATTTACAGAAAGCTAAGAAATACTGCAGAAAGGAGCTTGTGAATGTGGGCAATATACTTCTGAATACTCAGTCAAGCAATTAATATCAAACTAGCAAAAGTAACAATTATTTAACTAAGAACTTTTTAGAGGATGCTGGCTTTTTCTTAAGCCTTGAAAGTGACTTGAAAATCACTTTGAAGCTATCATTCACCCAAGACGAGTTTTGCCCCTTATTTTACGAAGGACCACTGTGAAGAATCTTGCTTCATAATTTACAGAACTAATGTAAAAATAGCAAATAAAATCAAGGTGATGTGAAATTACAAATGTAAACTTAGAAATAAAAGTATTCAGGAGAAAATTAAATAGCATTTTTAAAAACTGGGTATTTGTTTGTGTTGATGTTTCACACACCTAACAGTTCAGTGACTTAGGACTTACCGGAGTCATAGAACAAGCACGACTCCTGATCACAGAATCACAGAAACATTCAGGTTCGAAGAGACCCTCTGAATCACTCTGAAGTCCAACCGGTATCGCTACCCTACAAAGGTTCAGTCCTAAACCAACCACCACATCCAAATGACCTTTAAATACATCCTGGGTTGGTGACTCAGCCACCTCCCTGGGCAGCCCATTCCAATGCCTGACCACTCCTTCTGTGAATTTTTTTTTCCTAATGTTCAGTCTAAACCTACACAGTTGCAGCTTGAGGCCATTTACTCTTGTTCTATCACTAATTACCAGTGAGAAGAGACTAGCAGCACACCAGCCTCTCCACAAGGTCCTTTCAGGTAGTTGTAGAGAGTGATGAGGTCTCCTCTCAGCCTCTTTTCTTTTTTCAAACTGATGTAGCAGTCTGTCCACATTCATAACTTTGCTAATATAAAATAACCAAAGCAAAGCAAGAATACCAAGAAAAGAAAACATGGGAGAAAAAGTATTTTGAAAGCTTTTTCAGAAGACATAATAATGTTTCTAATTTTCTATTCTGATCCATATGGTGAGGTGATGGCAAAGTTAGATGGCAAGTATTAGTCTTCCAAAGAAAAGATTTCTAAGTTATACTGAAATTCACTGATGATTTTTTGAGAAATACCATAAAAATGTTGCATATTTGGAGGAATGAGCAAAACAACCAATTCTGAGGCAAAATGGTTATTTCTGAAAAATACATTTTTACTGAATTATTAGAAGATAAGGAGGTTATTATCATCTTATGCATTTCTTAAAATGTTCCTTTCAAAGATTTAATTTTTTTTTCCATTTTTGGTATTCGAAGACTGCATAATCCTGACTGTATAATGCTGACTCTATTTTTGATTGCAATTTTTCTCTGCTTTTTTCTTTTATTTGTTTTAAATGATTATTGGTGAAACATGCTTTCTCCATGTTTAACAACAAGGGATTAAATGCACAGCAAAATAAAAACAGTCCGAGATTGCCAGGTATATCATCCTCATTTCTTTGAAAGTCATTGTCGTGGTAGGCCTCAATAGGCCAAGTGGGCTTGTAAATGTCCTGGCTTGCCCAGGCATGTTCCCCTGCTCCCCACCTCCCTGCTGGGGGTGGTGGCCACAGGAAGGGGACAAAAGCCCCAGCTTCACCTAATATGGGCAAACTGGGCAAAGTGTCATCCTCATTGGCTAATCTATGTCCAAAGGCCCATNTAGCAGCTTTTGGCCCAGCAGCAGCCCCACCATGTGCTTTGGGTATTGTCCCATAATATTTTGTGAGTAAATACTTCAAGCCTCTTGTAATCATTGATTGCCTTCTGCCATAAGCAGAAAGGAGCTTCCTGCATCCATCCAGTGGCTAAGCAGGATAACTAACTGCAAGAGGTGTAAGTGACCGCATAAACCTTCTCTGCCAGTAAAAATGTTTGCTTATGCTAGTTGCCTTTAAAGACTTCCAGTTTTGCCTGTTCCCTGCATGTATAAATTTCCAAACCCTGCGTTTTTCAACCTTGTATGTAAGTTTGTGGCGAGATTTGATGTTAATAAACAGTATTCATAGTTATTAACAATCTCTGCCTGGACATAAAAATTAATATCATTAATTTTTAATCCATTTCCTTTACAGTCATATGGAGCTTGTTATATATCACTTTTCCAGTCTTTATGAAAAGTTCTGATAATAAGCAGTTAAATAGAACTTTCTCTTACTTACATTGATATCTTCCAAATCTAAGCTATTCAGAATGACATTGTTCCTCTTCCAGATGATGGGAGGCCTCAGAGTTCCCTGGATGGCACAACTTAAGACGGTGCTTTGTCCTACTGTTGCTGCAGTAGTGCTTAGCATTTGATCTTCAGGAAGACTTAGCTCAACTACCTCTGCAAAAGACATATTATTTGTAAGATTAATTAGCAGGCTGTTTCATAAACTTAATTAGCATGCAGTTTCTGTACACTGATAATTTAAGTATTTTAATTGGAATCAAAGCAAAAAGAATTTCCAACAGCACAGGAAGTTTGGAGTATTTCAAATAAAGGTCAGCATGACATTTCAATTAAATTGACTGACAAGTATCAGCCTGTAAGAAGAGAAACATTTAATATGAAAATGAATTTCAGAGGTAAGACTCTAGTAAACATAACAGTGTATCCAAAGTCAGACACTGGGTGTTATTTGACAGCTAAAGCCAATGAAGCAGAGTAGTCAGCACCTTCGTCTGAACTAAGCTGGCAGTGGGGCAGTAAGACTCATTTATATGAGTTCATTTTCAGAAAAGAAAAATGCAAAGAGAGCTCAGGGTACAAATCATACAGGACTGAGATTTGAAGTGGACAACAAAGTCGATTCTGCATTCAGAATATAAAATTAAGAAATAAGATTTCTTTTCTGTCAAACCAAAACTGTCTGTAGGGGACTGTTCACAATGACAGAACATATTTGCAATCTTAGAATACCAAATCAGGCTACTAGGGAGGAGAAACACTGAAGCATATGAAATAACTTGAGATTAAATAATTCCTTACTGTATTTAATGATCAGTAAAGAAAAGCCACACTATCACTGAAGAGAATTTTTTGAAAGCTACAAAATATGAGAAGTTCCAGTAGGACTTTGCCTATAATTTTATAATTGATTATCTATTAAAAGGATGGAAATTGTGTACAACTGTAGACTGTTTTGGTTAAATTAATCTCACTAAAACATGTGCAATTTGACCCTTCCTATGTATTTACATAAGTTGTGTGTATTTATTCATAGCAGCCATAAAATACTCTTCTGAGTCTAAAGTAATGAACACTATGGAGAGTGCTACACATTATCTAAAATTAAGACACCATCAAGTCTGTATTTATTTTGTTTGCCTATTTCAAAACTAATTTAAAAGCAATCATCTTTTAAAATTGAGCAGAGAAACCTTTTGTCCATGGACTGTAGTGAGATCAGTACTTAATGGAGAGTATTACTTCATGGCTTGAAATAGTTGAAATGCAGGTAGGTAATGTGCCTTTTCCTCTTCTGGCATTGATCCCACTTCCATCAAAATGACATAAAAAAAGCTTTTTCATCAGTGTCATTTTGCTGTTCTTTTACAGCAATTTTAAAATCAGCACACACCACCATTAGCATGACTAATTTTGTCATCTGCTGCATCTTCTGCTTTGAAATTGTTGTAAACATATTATTCACATATTTAGTACAATGTTTCAGTAGGATAAGGAACAGAATGTGGTTCAGGAGTGGTTTTCTCTTAGGGCCTTATACCAGCAACAGATTCTTTCTGATCTTGTAATTGATTGAACAGCACACACGTTTGAAAAAACCACCAACCAACCAACCAAAAAACACCTTCCCCTGCCCCCATAAACAACTTTTTCACAATTTCTCAATGTTTTAGCTGTAAAGCTTGGATTAAAATTCAGGAAGTCTTATTTCCATCCCTTTGACCACCATAGCAGATGGCTGCACTTTTATATTATGGCAATGCAGTTGTTATTCAAAATCAGAAGCTCTTAACAGGCTTGACATTATAATTAATATCTTTCATCTTTGCTGGCAATAGACTTAAAAAATCACTTCTGTTGACAACTATAATAATGTAATAGCTTCTGTTTTCCGAAATGCTGGACAAGTCAATTCCATAAAGAAAATTACCATAAAACATAAAAGAAAACACAGTCCTTTCTGGGTTGTTTTTTTTGTTGTTTTTTTTTTTTTAATCACTAGTCAATGAGATTTAACAGTAGGAAACTTTTTTTATGGAAGAGAGGCAAAAAACTATGGTTTATATTTCCTCTTACAAACATAGAATGCAGTATTCTCTTTTAAAATACCTGGAAACATTTAGAATGCTTTAGTTTCAAAAGCTAGGATAAAGTACAGTACGTCAGCTGACCTCCTGCTTAAGCAAATTTAGTACATGAATTCTTTTATTATTCAAACAGCTTTCATTTTGTGATTTTTTTTAGGACTAAATAACCACATAAGCAAAATTCATTAAAAAAAAATTGTAAAAAACCAGCCTCTAAGTAGTTCAGGGACTTTATGAGACTGAGAACACTAACAATAAAAGGGCAGATAAATTTCATAGGAGGGAAGTACTATAGAACATGAAGAACAATGGACTCTAAGTTGACTTGGCAGGAGAGAGAGTGGAGTGATGGTAACTAGAAAACTAAAAACAAGGATCAGGAGTTCTTAGGAAAGTAACTAAAAGCAAACAAAAATTTGATCTATGGTTTATCCACACAAATACCATAAAAAGCTCTGGGTCCTCTGCAGAGCAGATAAAACTGCAGAGTTAAAATAAGCATGTTAAGAGTATAGAGCAGTTTAAATATGAAGAATTACTAAATAGGTTTGGATTTTCTTTTACAAAACAGATGATGTAGAGAGAGGCTTTGACAAAGGTGTACAAAACCACAGCTGTCATGGAAAAACTGTAAGAGGGACTGATGGATTAGCTTGAAGTGACAGATCAGGAAAAAAAAAAAAAGAATGT
Organism: Semnornis frantzii; assembly: GCA_013399775.1. NCBI lineage: Eukaryota > Metazoa > Chordata > Aves > Piciformes > Ramphastidae > Semnornis > Semnornis frantzii. The sequence continues at coordinate 2,303 of VWYK01080651.1, read as the reverse complement.
TTTGAAAAAGCATATTATGGATTCCAGAAGCTTACATGTGCAGGAAGAGATCACATTAACACTTTGAAGAGTATCAATGAAGTATAATGACATTAAACATTGACTTCATTCCATGATTGAGAGACAGTATTGGACTATCTGAACTTGGGACCACTGCAGTCATTTTTATTGTCTAAATGAACGTTTCTTTATTTTACACAGACCTTACCCAGCAAATGTTATTTCTAAGTTTTCTTTATAACGTTTATATGCTCTAGTTCTAACCAACTGAAACAACGTAAGGTATTTTAACAGTTTAATGAAAAAAGTAATTGAACTCTAATGCAGTAGAATTAATAAACAGAATGTACTACTTCCTGAATATCATTCTACATAGTAGGTGAAATGACCCTTCTGATAGTTTAAATTAGTTTTAAGAGGATTATCTCTGAACGGCAATTAGTCTTTTCTGCTGTGCTTACACGTCACAAATCCTTGTTTTAACTACTTTTTAGCATGAATGATGACAATAATTATGAAAATTAGTGATAATAATTTTGCTAGTATCTAATTCACAAACTGATAAAGTGAACAAAACTTCAGACCTCATTATACAAGTATTTTAAATTTAATTCCTGCTTTAATTAAAATAATTTCACTTGCTATATCTATTGAATCACACTCCTCCTCAGCATAACACCTTGTGTTTCTCACAAATCTGCACAGTCTAAAGCACTCAGGAGGACTCAAGTTATAAATGAGTGCAACACGGTTATAATGATTCATTCAAATCTTTACAAAAATCAATAAAACACATATTTTTGCTTGCTCTGCAGTGCTGTAACATCATTAAAAATAGTTCAGAAGCATTGTTCATGGATATACGAGGAGCTGTTAATTCTTTCAGACTCCTTGCAGTTGATATAGAAACACAGAATGTCTATGCAGCTGTAGACTGCATCTGATTTGATACCTCACACCAGATCAAGAATTGCCAGAAGTGCAGTATTAGCAGCATTGACTGACAACCCAAATATATCCATCAGGTTTCTTAGACAACCACCCTACCACAGTTATATGCGAACCAGAAGAGATGGTTAGAGAGCTACTTTATGGACAGGAAATACACAAAATAAGAAATTTATAAGGATACATTGGCCAAAGCCAGTTTAGAAAATACCTATGTGCATTAAGTTTTGCCTAATATTCCTGTATCACTGCTACAGCATGCTACCAAGTAAACCTGAGCATGTTTGGAATAGTTTCACTACTGCTTATGGTAAGAATATTTACAATAGTGCACATAAAGGGTTAACACTGTAGATAAGGCTGTTATGAGAATCTTTTGAAGTAGCAGAAGCTACTCAACTCCTATGAGAAACTTTTTAGTCTAGAGGTAAACATAAGCCAAGAATGTCAACACATGATCCGAATGGCTTCAAAGACTTTGGTTGCAAGGGAAATCAGCAATCCACTCCTGTAACAGCAGCAGCCTATTTCTCATAGCCAGTTTATTAGGGATAAGCAAAACAATCCAAACTTCATGTATCTTGAGTGACAGCCTATTTCTTCCTCCTTATGAAAAAGAATAGCATTCCAGCTTTTATATCTCTTGAAGAGGCAGTAAACAAACTGGTACCTCCAGTTTGTACTTTCATCTCACCAAACCGAAACTGCCTGCCCAGGCATAATATATCTCCTCAGTATGCTCTTTAACTGATTGTATGCAAAATTCAATGAATCCCAAGGGAAATTTCAAAGTTTTTGTGACGGGTTAAAATCTGATTTGATGCATTTTACGGGAATTACTGATCTGAAAGTATTCAGATATGGTATCTTGGGTCTAGATATGTATATAAGCTTGCAACTTTTACAGACATCATATTAAACGTTATATAACAACACAATTCTAGCCAATAAACTGCAGTAAAGGATAAAATATGTCTAGAAATGTGCTGGTTTGAGCTAATTGGAATATTTTTTATAATAGAGAAAATTGTACTACAGGCTGTGGAAGGAAAACAATGGTGATGTCTACACTCATAGGCTTGCTGAGATGTTTACAAAAGAGATAAGAGTCTCTCGAGCAGGCAGTCTGGGTCACTGGGCAAGCGGCTTCTTGGGCTCTCTAGCAGCTCTGGCTTCTCCTCTCTGCTGAATAACTTCACTAACCACTTTTCTTCTAATCCTCCCCAGCCGATCCTCCTTGCGCGTAAGCCAAACCTTGGGGTAAGGTGTGGGGGTGGGGAGAAGGTGGAAGGGTGGCTGGGAGCTCCTCCAGGGGTCTCTGATTTCTGTGACGGGTGTGTGTCTGTATTACCTTA